>JAQQSZ010013320.1:0-11786 GCA_028646595.1 Phalanger gymnotis | reverse complement strand
ATGCTAGGTGATGAGTGGAGTGTAAGCTTCCTTATGCCAGGGGCTATTTCATTTTTGTCTTTATATCCATGTCCCCCAGTCCAGTAATGGGAACATGGTAGATGAAAGCTAAATATTTGTTGGATTGAATAAAATCCTAGCCTTAAAGAGCTTATAAAGTAATATGGAAAATAAAACACACACAAATAAATATAATACAAAATAAACCACAAGCATATTAAAACAGAGGCAAATAATGCTGTGAGAATTCAGAGAAATCAGAGATCACATTGACTATATGTATCAGGGGAGGTTTCTTAGAGGAAGTAACATTTAAGTTGAGCCTTCAAGGGTGGGAAGAATTACAAAAGGCAGAAATTACCAGGAAGGACATACCCTGTTTATGGTGCAGTATGAGCCATAGCATAGAGGTAGAAAAGCAAGAGATACATTCAGGAGGTCCCTGTTGACTGATTGATTGATCGACCACCAATAGTTAAGTTTGATGGGAGTATGGAAAATGGGAAGGGAAGTAATGTGATGTAAGGCAGGTTGGAACCAGATTATAGAGGAATGTGAATGTTAGACTATGGAGTTTGAATTTTCTTTGACAGGCAACTGGAAACACTTTCAGGTTTTTGAGTAATGAAATATGACATGATCAGACTTATGCTATAATAGGAGACAGGAGGAATCCTGAAGATGAGTCACCTAAGTAATGTAGCAGATAGTGTGCTGAATGTAAAGTCAAGCATATCAATCAGCTATATTTTGAGTGAATGTGAGCACTGACCTGCTAAGAGACTATTATGATAGATAGTGGAGGCCAGCCATAATACGAGCCAGAATCAGGGTGGTGCCAGTAAGAACGGAAAGGAGGGGACAAGAGTGAAAGATAGTCTAAAGATAGACCAGACAAAATTTGATGATGGGCAATAAGTATGAGGAAAGAGAGAGGAAGGAATAATGAATGACTAAGACATTCCAGACCAGGTGACTAGAAGAATGATAATATCATAAAATAGAAATAGGGAAGTCCAGAGAAAAACAGATGTAAAGAGGGAGGCAATTGTTTTGTTGTTGGACGTGGGTTGGATATTTCTTCAGGATTTTTAAATGATGTTGTAAGTAGGCAGTTGGAAATGCCAATTTGTTGGTCAAGAGAGAGAGGTCAGAACTACAAGTATAAGTGGAAACAAAATAATAGCAACTGATATCTCTGTAAAGAGATGTGTAGCAGCCTGAGAGCTAGCCTTGGAGCTAAGAAGACCTGAATTCAAGTATCTCCTTTGACGCATTTGGGATGTGTGACCCTAGGCAAGTCATCTAACTTCTCAGTCCCCTAGGCAACAAGAAGTGCTTTAGGATTGTATAAAACAAAGGTGTTGCTGATCTGATCTGCAGTGGAAGAGAGCGTATTCTTGATAGGAGTTCCTCACTAGGTCCAGTCTGAAACAGAGAGAGAAAAAGAGAGAGAGAAAGACAGAGAGAGAGTATATATGTGTTATAGCTATAGATGCATACATACATAGATAAATATATAGATAATAGATATGCACATATACTTTCACACAGATATACAGTTGTTCGGTCATTTCAGTCATGTCCAACTCTTCATGACCCCATTTGGGGTTTTATTGGCAAAGTACCAGAGTGGTTTCCCATTTCCTTTTCCAGCTCATTTTACAGATGAAGAAACTGAGGCAAACGGGGTTAAGTGACTTGCCCAGGGTCACAGCTAGTAAGAGTCTGAGGCCGGATTTAAACTCAGGAAGATGAGTCTCTCTGATTTCAAAGCCAGTACTCTATCTACTGTGCCACTCAGATGCACACAACACATACACACACACGTATGTATATATGTGCATGTGTATGTATATATATGTGTACATATATATGGTGCTTTGCAAACCTTAAAATCCTATACAAATATTTCCTCTTATTATCATTATAATAATGATGATGAAGTCTAAGTTCCAGTGAGAATGAAGGACTAGGAGCAGGGCGGCTGTATTCAGATAGGGGAAATGCCATAAATTCTATCTGAACTGAAGAAAGCATTATAGATTTCTGTACTGTCCAAGAAGCAAAGGCCTATGGGCTGGGTTTTTTTTTAATCAGGTTTATCACTCTAATTAGCAGTTGGGAAATTAGAAACCTTACACACAAGATTGCGACAATCCTTCACTTGGCCTCTCTCTACGCCCAGTGCATTCTTAAGATGTCTATCACTATGGTATCTGCAATTTCAACATCCATAGCTGTAACAGTGTGGTGTGTGATGGACTGAGCATTGGGGCTGAACACAAAAGCATTATCAGGGCCTGGCTGCTGTTTCACAACACAATCTTTCCATTACATCTGAATGGCTGCCAAGGGAAGGGACTCCACAGACAAGGGACTCAGACATCCTGGCCAGCCTGAAAGAATTAAAATTAGTTCTCCAAGAGGCAGACTACAGATGGCCTGTCTACCAGTGTAAGGAAAGTGGGCAGAGCCCTATTCCAATCCACCAAGACTAGTAATTAAAGAGGAGGGGGCCTGCATATTCTCCAATATTTTTTCCTGTCTATTTTTTTGTTAGGATTGTGTTTAATGTCAACAGGAAGCATTAGGTCCTACAATTGCTGGGGTTATCACTATGGTTACTATGGTTGACCCTCTCTTTACCACAGTGGCCACTCCCTTTCTCAAGCTAGGTATCATGGGAAAGGGGCAGGGAGGGGAGGTGTTTGGGGTTCGAAGGATAGTGTGGAAACCACACCATCTTTTGCAGAGTTGAAGAGCTGCCCCACCCCTCACTCAAGAAAGTGGTTTCCTTCCTTAGGATGCCCTAGATGTCAATGCTAAGTGACATTTCTGTTGTCTTTCACAAATGTGTAGAAACTCACGCAAAGGTCCTCTTGCTCAATAGGTTGAGGATGTAAGGCACTGGAAGCACTCGCCCTAAGATAGATTCTGCTTTAGGAAGAAATGGGGAAGAGATGAAGGAGTTTCTGAAGACAAGGGAGGATTGCACACAAATATGATACGGTTACTAAAGCTAGAGTGCCAACTTTCAGATTTGTGTTCCCAAAGCTGGTTCGTAAGTTATTATTTAGGAACTCATTTTCCCATAGAAATAATGTGATAATGGTTAGATTCGCAGTATCCAACCCCGCTACCTCTCAAGTCCATTCTACCCAGAATATAGTTAAATTGTAGAGTAATATTTCAACTGAATCAACTTTGTTTAACTCTGTTCCATGCTCCAATGCTAGTCCTTGGTGAGGAAATGAGGAAAATTCCTAGGCCCAGCCCCATGTCACAGAGGCAAGGGTGGTACTCCCAAGGCTTTGGCAACAGCAGGGAGGGGAAGCAGCAGGAATTTTGAGTATTCCAGCAATCCCTATCTGAAGTGAGTCCCTACTTGGGAGTTACCTTTCATATATAACTAGATGTTTGCATTGAGTGATATATGAATAGATGTTTATGTTGCATGATAATGGGGCAACTAGGTGGAGCGGTGGCTAGAACACTGGACCTGAGTCCAAATATGACCTCACTTACTCACTGTGTGACTCTGGGCAAATCACTTCAGCTCTGTTAGTCTCAGTTTCTCCATCTGTTAAATCGGGATAATAATAATAGCTCATCCCTCCCGGGGTAATATTATTTATACCATCCATACCTTAGAAGGATTGTTTGGAAAGCGCTTTATAAAACTTGGTAAAACTTTGTAAAACTATGAGTTGGGATCTGAGAATGAGGATGACAGATTCAATTATTTAGGGCTCAATGGTCCAGGCCCTTTTTCTTCAGTCCCCTCTTGATGTCAACATTCTGACCATTTCATTGTTCATCCTCATCAGAGGGCAGGCCAAACAAAGAGAGGAGATCAAATCCAAAGTAGTCTGCTTTACTACTTCTGAGTACACTCAGCAGAAAGTCTATAATGAAGAAAATTATAACTATTCTCTAAAGGTGAAATTTTGTATTGTCTTGATTTCAACCTGTTTCTCTTACTTCAGATAACCACAAATGAATACCACCTGCCTCTCATTTGGAAGATAAGATCTATCTGTACAGTCCCATAGCTCAGTGGGGGTAGTAGAAGGGGTGAATTCGAGGGCTTATGGCCTGCCTAATATGGGGACCACAGGGGTGTATGTGTGTGTGTGTGTGTGTGTGTATGTGAATAATATATAGAAATATATACATGCATACACATGCACAACATATATGGACATGTATGTTGTACATGTATGTGTGTTTGTGTGTATGTATTATCACATACAGATATATGTTATATTTACTATCATAGAAATATGCATATATTATATGTATATAAAATATTATTTATGTAATAGATGTATTTATATGTACATACACATACATATAATCACCAGAGATTGAGCATACATACTTCCAAAATTTTAAAAAATCATTTTTTAAACACAAAAAAGCCCCTGCCCTGCTTCCAGGACTCAGCTTAAGCCAAATTGCCACTCCCCCAGCATTCCCCGCATTTATGCTTCCTAAACTCTAATAACTTCCCTCAACTTTGAATTCCCTGACCAGTCCCTCCCCACCCCCACCATCCCCCCACCCCCACCCCATTATAATCCCAGAGACACTCCAGGAATCGACCTCACCTGGCTTTTGGATTGTCTCCTTTCCTCTAAATGTGGGACCTTGCCTGCTCTATCCCAGGGGCATAATTCACCTTAAGTAATTAGGATTCTCCTAATTATTGACACATGCAGGGTTTGCCCCAAGCGGGGCATGACATTCTCATTCCTGTTAATCTAATAATGTCTTACATTTGTGTAATACTTTCAAGTTTTTTGAAGAGCCTATATCATCTGAGTGTATCCACATAAATCACTGTGGATAAGCAGGAAAGATATTTTCCCCATTTTTAGGTAAGAAACTTGAGATAAAAAGAGGTCACATTACTTGTCTAAGTTCATAATACAATTTGTTAGTTGCAAAACCAGAACTCTTAATTCCCATCTTTACAAATTGTTTTAACTTGGGGTCTAGTAACCTTCTTTTAAAAAATAATTTTATAATCATACATCAATATATTTCCTTTGTAATCCTAAATATTTTATTTTGTGCATTTAAAAACTGAGGATAGGTTTCACCAGATTGCCAAAGAGATCCATGAAACAAAAAAAGGTTAAAATGCCTGCCATATGCTTTTTACCAACAGACGCAGACAGATTTCAGTAAGATATTGATGAATAAGAACTACATGGCAAATGGTAGATAGACCAATTGTGAATCTATGATGGGGGCACTAATGAAGGCAAAACAGTGATAAGTTACTAAAATTAATCACTAGGGTGTTATAAGTAGTAAGCAATTCATTACATTAAGTAATTTTGAAAAATACATAAAACTGGAGCACTAGATAATCTAGTGAATTTCACAAATTTCATGGTTGGAGCCTTCACCTTCTTGGGAGGGTGGGAGGAAGCCGAAACATGTTTGTTGGCTTCTATGGCAACCATGACTGGCCCATCTATTCCACTCGTTGGCTCACTGAATTTGAGACTCAGTCCTCCAAGTCAGCAAGGAGCAGGTGGAAAATTTGGCTTTGTCTTCCCTCTTTAGCCTTCGGTGTCTTCTCTATTATCCCATCTGCAGATGTAAAGATAAAAAACAAGATGGCAGAAAGGGGATATGTACTAACCCAATCTCATTGTTTGGCAGCCATAGAGATAGCTGCAAGTTTCTGCTTTAACTTCATTAGGCCTGAAAGTGTAGAAAAAAAGAAAAAAAAGTTTCCACGGTCAAAGTGTACATGGTTAATTGCTAGTCGGGATAATCTAATACTGACCTTTCCGTAAGGCAAAGAGTGAAAATGGCATGTGAGAAAACTTTACCCTCTGCACCACCACTAACCAAGGGAAAAAAATGTGTTGGGCTGCAAAATACATAAAAGTCACAAGGATTTTGTAGATCTAATCAAGTTTGCAAAGTTTGTGTCTTTGATTTCCTTTTTCCTCCCACAGTAGCCTTCTTCCTTCATATTCCTTCTGTCTGATACATCCCCCCATCAAAAGAGAAGTGAGTCTCTTTAAAGACCTAAATTTAAATCCGACCCCAAGTACTTATTAGCTGTGTGACCTTGGGCAAGTCACTCAATCTCTGTTTGCCTCAGTTTCCTAAACTGTAAAATTCAGGTCATAATAGTACCATAATAGTACCAATAGTACCATAATAGTACAGGGTTATTATGAGAATTAAATGTGATAATATTTGTAAAGTGCTTGACACATAGTGGGTATAACATAAGTGATGGCTATTATTGTTATTTCATAACATTTTGCCCAAAACTTATTCACACATATGTATTAGGGATAATAATCAGTCACAGTGATAATGATGTGTTGACTCTCTGTATCCAATATTTCTGTATCTCAGTCTATGACTAATTGTGAAGGTCGATTTATTAGTTATTTGGGGTTCCTGGATTACAAGGGTCTGCCTATCATCTCTCTTACTTTCCCCATCCTGTTTTCTTCATCCCCAGCTACCTGAGATTTAGAACACAAGATCTCTATGCCCTATCCAAAATGAGAAGACATTATGAATGTCCAATGTCACCATCCCAAACTATTCAACTCATAAAATCATAGAATCACAAAATTTGGAATTTTTTTGTTGTTCAGTCATTTCAGTCATGTCCCACTCTCTGTGACCCTATTTTGGGGTTTTCTTGGCAAAGCTACTATAGTTTGCCATTTCCTTCCCCAGCTCATTTTACAGATGAGGATAAAGCAAACAGGGTAAGTGACTTGCCCAGGGTCACACATCTAGTAAATGTCTAATGTCGGATTTGAACTCAAGAAGATGTTTCCCTGATTCCAAGCCCAGTGCTCTATCCATTGAGTCACTTAGCTGTCCCTAACATTTAGAAGGGACCTTATCAGCCATCTCATCCAACCTAGGTACAAAAGGAATCCCCACCGTAACATATCTGACAATGGCGTTTAATTTAATTCCATTTGACAAATATTTATAAAGCATCTACTGCATTCAAGGAATTCCTTTAAGGCACTAGGTACTAGGTTTAAAATAATGACAAAGTTTCTACCATCAAGAAGCTTACCTTCTAATGAGGGGTAGAGATGTGGACTTGACAAGAATACAAATAAATAGAAGGTAGAGTTTGAAGAGAACAAAGGATGGATCCAGACAGAGTATTCTGGGAAAATTTGAGGAGGGAAAGAAAAATTTCAGCTGGGGGGAAATGCTTCTGTTAATCAATGTTTGTCAAGTCCCTAATAATAAGAAAGGAAATTAAATTTTAAAAACCATATTGAGGGGCAATGAGGAGACAAAGAGAGCATCAGTGGGTTAAAGAACCTAGAGAACAAAAGTGATAAAGGCAAAATTCATGACAAGACAAAATTCATGGCAGAGTAAGTGAATTAATATCAGAAGAAAAATTATTCTCCACATTAATAAACCAATATTATAAGGGGAAGGATAATACAGGCAGAGCAAAGCATCTCAGCCGGGAAGAGGAGAGAATAAAGAAAAGGTCCACCTAATGACCCATCAGAATGTGAGGGGAAGCACAGAAGAGATGCTTTCAATTTCTCCAGCCTGCTTTTGGGATGGCGGGAGGGTAAGGTAGAGAGATGGGAGAGCCAAACACAGAGGAAGGACCAGGGGCAGTTGAGATGGTGCAACTGGGCAGTGGCATAAAGTCAACCCTTCGAGGGTAGGAAGGGGGTGAGATAAAGTTCTCACAACAAATCTTGCTGAATAGTTTGGATACTTTTTGAGGTTCTCTTCTCCAGGAAATGGTCATGCATCTCATCGTCAACTACGACTAGTGGAGAAGTGATTGGGTATCCAGGAAGACAGGCTCAGAGAGAGTAAAGGAGAGCTCATAGGTACAAAGGGAAGGTGGCATGACATTAAATAGAATAATCAGTAAGAGAAAAGAAAAGGGATAACTTCAAACCTTTATTAGGATTGTAAAATACTACCCACTGTACCCAATTACTCATTCGAGAATTAGCATCCCTGGGGATAGACACTAGAGTCTCGCTTCTTAAAAAAATTTTTGTTCCGGACACACTGTTTTGTCGCTATGTGTAATTGAGGCATAATGTGGTTTGTTTGTTTTATCCTTGTTTTTATTTTTTTAATTGGTATTGAACTTGCTCTATGAATGTAGATTGGTACCATTTCTGCAACTTATAGTTCAAGAGGAGTTTCCTAGGGAACTTAGAAGTACTACTTATTACCTGGGTATCTCTAGTACTTTGGAGGTACTACTTATTACCTGTAAGGCACCCTGGGCCTCAGTTTCCTAATCTGTAAAAAGGGGGAGTTGAACTAGATCATCTCTCAGGTCTTTTCCAGATCTAAATCTTATAATAGCATGAGGCATGAGTAGAAACTCACATTTTCCTAGTGATTTTGGCTTTTTTCATAGCATCTTTGTGATTTTTTTTAACAGAACAGAAAATAAGATAGAGTTGTAAAGTGATTTGCCCATAGATACAAAATTAGAAAGTTATCTGAGCACACCGTCATAGGGGCACTTTTCAGAGAGAGAGAGAGACTATTCCTTCACACATAGCAACTCAAACCCAACTACCTAGACAAAAACAAGAACCAGTCAAAGAATTTCAGCCAGACTGCATGCTCCCCCTGAGATAAGATGGCCCATAATGACTAAATGATTAATATTAGCAGAGAGTACCCAGCAAAGGCAGATGAAACAGTAAGTATATATCTACCCTTTTCAATAACCTATCTACCAATGTGGGCTGGGTCATTCAGTCCAAATAAATATGAAGAACAAGAAATGTAAGACTTCTCTCAGTCGAACAGAAAATGTGGTTGTATTTGCAGTATATTCACCCACAAATAGAACTTTTGTGTTAGGAAAAAACAAGTCCAGGTTTCTCATTAATTACTTAAACCTTTGATTATAAATCATTTATTTTTCTATTTAAGCTAGAAAAATATAAAATATTGATCTCTCTCTGAGAGATAGAAGAGGAAGATAGAAAGAGATAAGAAAGATAGAAGAGGAAGAGAGAGAGAGAGAGAGAAAGAGAAAGAGAGAGAGAATAGAGATTTTGCCCCCTTTTTAAGTTACAGGAGCTTCTATTCTTTATCAGCACAAGCTGAAGTGTTTTGGGGAAAAGATCTTTTTTGGATTCAGCAAGAAAGAAGGTACCATAATAATCCTCTATTCTCAATATAAAGAAGCCCTTGAAGCAAATGTAAGCCAAGATAGGAAAAGTCTCACCTAAGATGAGGCCTGGGGAATTTAGGGACATTAGAGCTGCTGAGTCTGGGTGCCACTGACAGTATAATAATCATAATCATAACAATAGCTAACATTTATATTGCTCTTTAATGTTTACAAAGTGCTTTAATATGTACATACATTTTATGTGTGTGTGTGCACAAACGTGCATGTGAGTGTTCCCATTTTATCCCTAAAACAAGCCTGAGAGGTAGGTGCTATTATTATCCCATTTTATAGAAGAGGAAACAAGTAGAAAGGGGTTAAGTGACTGGCCCAGAGTCACATTCCTAGTAAATGCCTAAGATAGGGTTTGAACTCAGTTCTTGATGACTCCAAGTTCAGCTCACTATCCATTATGCCAGTTTTCCTCCAAGCAGGAGGAAAGATTTCTAGCCCCAAACCCAGTTCCTTGTCAGATCTCTCCAGTGATCCTATGTCCACAATATTATTCTCCTGGTACCATTGCCTATGTTTCACTAGTAAATCAAATTTTATGCTTGCCTCCCTCCTCACAATCCAGGTAGCATGTGTGCCGGCCTTAGAGTGAAAAAAAAAAAACCAACGAGGTTCGAACTCTGACACATAATAGTCGTGTGATCTCTGGGTGAATACTTAATGTCTCAGCACCCCAGGTAACTCTTTAAGACAATAAACTGCAGGTGTCTGGATTGATGGACTCAGATCTTTACCAGGAGCTCCCTAGATTGATGAAACCCCAAATCCCAATCTGTTTTTTTTAATCTTACTATTTACTACAAAGGCCAAGTAGGGAAAATTTATATTAAACAAATTGAAAATTTCATGGCACACCTAGCAAACTTATGGTAAACCCTCTGAAACAATTGTGTCCTAAAAAATATTGGAAGAGGTAAGGAATAAGAAAGGAGAAGGAAAACAACACTCTTAGAAAAGGACATTACAAATTAATATTATTGAAAAAGAACAATGGATAAAGGACTAGGGAGAAGCTGGTAGTTTTACTTTAACTAATATTTAAGTGACCAGGCTTATAGGTAGTTCATCCACAAATTACATTTTACAGGGACGAATAGTCAAATACTTGATATCACTTTTGATCTGATCTAGGAAGAGGAAGAGCTCGAAGGGTAAAAACAGAATGAGATAGACAGAGACAGAAAAACAAAGAGAGACACATAGAGAAACAATATAAGTCCATGGAGCTTGGGATTCAACAGGATAATAGGAAGGAGGCCAGGGTCTCCCATTGCATCCTGGGTCATCTCCAGTCATCCTGATGAATATCTGGTCACTGTGACTTCACACAGCCCTCCCTCACTCAAATCAAAGTCAACTGCAAGTCATGTCATCATTTCCCTAATGCCATGGTACTCTTTAGAAACAAAGGACAAACACAAGGAAGGAGGGGGTACTTTAGGACAGGAAGGCAATTAGCTATAGACAGAAATTTTTAAAAAATAAAGGGCAGAAACTAAGTGTTAAAAGAAGAGGTAAATTTACATTATATCATTGTTATGTTATTTATGTTATATCATTATGTTATGTGTTCACATAGCACAGCTGATGGGAAAAAACCAAAAGCTTAACAATTGTAACCCTAAAATAAATTAATTTAATTCCACAATAAAAAGAATAAGAATCAAGGACTATCTAAGAAAACAAAATCTAACAATTTGCTCTCTATAAGAAACATAATTAAAACATAGACACATACAGAATGAAAATGAGGGATGGAGCAAAATCTGTTATGTTCCAGGACTATCTAAGTAAAATAGGAGTTGCAAATAAGATCTCAAATAAGGCAATAATTAATATTTTGAAAATCTAAAGCAATGGTTCTCAAACTTTTTAATCTCAGGACCCCTTTAAACTTTTAAAAATTATTTAGGACTCCAAAGAACTTTTGCTATGTGGGTTATACCTATCAATGTTTACCATATTAGAAATTAAAACTGATAAAATTTTTATTCATTTATTAATTCATTTTAAGTAACAATAATAAACCCGTTATATGTTAACATAAATAACATTTTATTCTTTGTTACTATACATTTAAAGAACATACATTCTCTCTACTACTTTTTTCTCTGTCGAAAAACTTCTCACTGGCATTTCACAAATTCGATACATCTTGAAGAAGCAGGTCATGTCATTCCAGTTGTGATTTGCACTTGAACTGTCTCTTATGGTTACACAGTCCTCAACCCCAGCAATGTTGTTTGGCTCTCCTATATCCCAGAAGCTGTAAGAGACATGAAAGATGTTAATTCTTGGGGTGCACGAGTGGGTAAAGGAAGGTTATTTTGGTTTCATTTCTTTGGCACTAATCTTCCCATCTTCAATTTTTTTTTTATTTACAGGTCATTTCATTGGCCAAGCACTGTCTATGAATTGATGACATCCCCCAGGAGCAGCAGAGTGATATAATGGGAAAAGCACTGAATTTGATATCAGATCTAGATTCTTCTTATCCTATTTCTGTCACTAGACATATAACCTTAGATATGCCATTTAACCTCTCTGAGCTTCTGTTACCTCACCTGTTATAAAATGGGTA
>JAQQSZ010013319.1:0-11786 GCA_028646595.1 Phalanger gymnotis | reverse complement strand
GCTGAATCCTAACACTGAGTGTAATCCTCCCTAATATATCCCTTCAAACACTTGAACTCCGCTGTCAGGTCCCACGATACACCTTTTTTTTCTAGACACAAATATCCATACTTCCTTCAAACTTAAGAAAATTAGAAATCCATATTTTCCAAACTGCACAGCATAAAATCTTTAACCTACAAATCCAAAAACAAATTTCTTTTAAAATTTTGAGACGATGTGATTCATTTTCTTTCTATGAAACTAAATATTGTTGGGGGGGGGTAGGCGATTTCAAATCATCTCATTTCCAGGTTATCTTGTCCTATTTAATGTTAAGTATTGAATAAATGTATGTTATTTCTTTTATTTCCCAGTTGGAGGTTAAGTAAGGTTAACAAGGATATTGTACCTGAATAAGTTTTACATTTAGAGCTCTGATTAAGGTCTACCCTGGGAAGCTTTCTCCTACACTGGTAAAAAAAAAAAAAAAAAAGGCAACTTGATCTTTCCAAATTCAGTTGCAACATCAAAAGAAGGAAAAGTGAGAAAAAGAAAGAAGAAAAAAAGTGAGCAGAAAGTTAAGTAGTCTTCTCCAATGCTCACTAATAACTCTCAATTTGATGAAGGACAAGTTATTGTAGGAATGAAGTTTTGATAAATTTTAAAGGTATAATTTAAGCATTGTTAAAAAAATTAATTTTAAAGGAAGTAGAATGGACCGATATGTTTAATCTGTTTATAATCTACAACTTTAAAACAAATTGTATTCTCAAAGTCTGTCAGTCAGTTAATTTGGAACTTGGAACCCATTTACATGTGGAAACTATTTTAAGAATTATGGTGAGCTTCAAAGGCTAGCACTCAAATCGTATTCTACTCTTAATGTGGGTAAAGCATGCTTTTATTTTTAATTAAATTCTAAAAGTGAGATCATGTGGAACAAGACAGGAAAAAAGAATTTCCTCCACCATTTCTGATGGACATCTGGCCATATGGACAATTTTTTTAAAAAGGCTTAAAAATGTCTTACAAACACACACGCGCAACAAACACACACGCGTGCGCATGCACACACACCCCCCTCTCCACTTCTGCCCTTCTCTCACTCAGCTGATACCTCTTACTTGGTCTAGTCCTTCAATGAAGCATCCTTCATGTTTGAGAGCAGAGCATAAGAGGTTATTCCTCAAAGTGCTCCATGTTTCAAAGTTACTTTCCTTCTTAATATCTGCTCCTTACTTCTAAAGTAAATCTCATTTAGCAATATTATTGAATTAATTCATACTGATATGCAAATGACTGTTTCATTCAGTCCCTTAACCTTCCCAGGGGTATTTATAATTTTAAAAGATGCTTACCACAAATTTCTAATTAATCAAATTTCACATTAGCACAACAAAAGCTTAAAACTCAGAGTGAATGAAGATATTTTAGGAAAGGGAATCATACTGTAGATAGGCTAGCCCACTTAACTGGAGTTTTTCCCCCAAAAGGGTAGCAGTCTTAAAATGCTCTCAGGTTTTTGTATTCTTTACCCTTTGTCCAAATGGCAGCTAGGCGGAGGAGTGGATAGATTACCAGACACTGAGAGGGGAAGACCTGAGTTCATACTAACCTCAGGCCTCCCAGGGTTGTTGTAAAGATCAAATGAAATAATATTTAAGAAGCACTTTGCAAACCTAAAGCCATATATAAATGTTAGCTCTTATCCAATTACAAACCCACAGACTCCCTAGAGACTCAAGTTTTCCACAACAGAAATTTAGTACTTTGAAATGGTCATTCAAAAAAGAGGCATTCATTATAACTCAGGAGCAAGAAATTAATGGATGAACGAAAAAATTTCGTTAAGTTCATACTGAATGCTAAGCAACATGCTAGGTACTAGGGATACAAATAAAAAGAACTAGATATTTCTAGCGCTTGGGGAACTCAAACTCTATGAAAAAGTATATATACAAAAGAGCTCACTGAAGTCCATATAGCAGAGTCCAGGAGTCCTAAGGGTTCAGCTGGGGGATAGATTTCAAGGCCCAAGGACCCTTAGGGTATACCAGCTGGTCAGATGACTGTGCCCAGGGATCTGGAAAGCAGACTGTCAGGATGGTGGCAAGGTCAAGTGTTTTTCCATCTCACTGGAAGGCTGACTCCCAGATCACTCAAATGTATATGTCATCTGACAGCTATGTCAATTCTTGCTACCCAGCCACCCCATGGAGTCAAATAAGAGAGGTCAAAGTGCTCCCTCAGGTATCTTCCCATCCAGCTCCCATGTGGCAGTAGTCCAAGTGTTAAAGGAAAGGGGTACTACTGCTTGCAATTCTTCCCACCTGAGTCCAGATAGGTCTGTGTGGCCTGGGATTATGGGAAGAGGAACAAAGGGATGCCAAGGAGGAAGGGCACCTCTGCCAGCATTCTTCCTTCCCAGCTGGCCCCAATGAAGTCTTCAAGGATCTGTTTTCCAAACATGTCCAATTCCTTTAACAGAAACTAATGGGACAGAGAACAGTTACCAGAATTGGACCATTACACAATATGACAATATAATATAGAGACAATGTAAAGGGAGTCATTTGTGATTATATCCCAGGATCATGTCAGCAGAGGTCCCCACTCCTTACAACAATATGGATAAAGGAATACTGTAAAAGGGTTAATAGTTTTAATAAATTATATTTGTAAGAATAATGAAAGGAATATTTACAACATCATTTATATGAATGAATCACCCCAAATTTGGCACTCTCTACTTACCCATGTTTGTTCATTGGTTACTTAGGTTTTATAAAATTATAGTTTCACTAAGAAATGGTGAATATGTGGAATTCAGGGAAATGTAGAAAGATATTTGTGAACTAATGCAGAACAAAGAAAGCAAAGTCAAGAGAACAGTATGTGCATGATAACAATACAAACTAAAACATTAAAGAGGTCAGAACTCAGATTAAACTCAAAGACGAAAGATGATACACCCTTCCCTCCTCTAAACAGTAGTGAGATGGAGAAGATTACAGGTGCTGACTGTGACATACACTGTCAAATGCAGTGGAGATAACCATTTTTTCTTTTTCTTTTCTTTTTTTGGCTCAGTTTTTTTTCTTTGTTACAAGGAGGAGGAGAATTAGAAAGTAAAAGTTTTAAAAAGCATCAATATTCAGTTCTTTGCCACCACAAAGAGAGCTGCTATAAATATTTTAGAACATAGAGGTTCTTTTCTTTTTTTCTTAATCATCTTGGGAAGCAAACCTAGTGGTGGTATTGCTAGGTTAAAGGGTATGAGCAGTTTAATCGTTCTTTGGGCATAATTTCAGATTGGTCTCCAAAATGGTTGGCTCAGTCCCACCAGCAGCAAGCATCTCAGTTTTTCCACAACCCCTCCAATATTTGTTGCTTCTCCCTCAATCATTTTAGCCAATCTAATAGGAATAAAATGAGATCTCAAGGTTGTTTTAATTTGCATTTCTTTAATCAATAATGATTTAGAGTATTTTTAATATGCCTATAAATTGTTTTGATTTCTTCATCTGAAAACTGCCTGTTCATATCCTTTGACCATTTCTCAATTGGGGAATGAGTTGTATTCTTATTGATTTGACAGAGTTCTTTGTATATTTGAGATATGAGACCTTTATCTGAGAATATGTTGATAAATTTTTTCCCCAATTTTCTGCTTTACTTCTGATCTTGGCTACATTTATTTTAATTGAACAATTTTAAAATTTAATGTAACTGAAATTATCCATTTTATGCCTCACGCTGCTCTATCTTGTTTATTCAAAAATTTCTCATCTAGCCATAAGTCTGATATGTAATATAGTCCATGTTCTTCAAATTTTCTTGTAATATCTCTTTATAACTACTTCATGCATCCAGTTTGAGCTTAGCTTGGTAAATGGTGTAAGATGTTGGTCTATACCCAGTTTCTGCCAGAATGTTTTCCAGTTTTCCCAATAATTTTTACCAAATAATGAAATCTTAACCAAAAAACTTGCCTTTAATGTGAAAATATGTTTAATATGAATGTATATGTATAGCCTATGTCAGATTGCATGCCATCTTGAGGAGGTGGAAGAGAAGGAAGAGAAAACTTAGAACTCAAAATCTTATAGAAGTGAATATTGAAAACTAAAAATAAATAAATATTTTTAAATAAATTAAGTCTTTGTATTTGTCAAATACAAAGTTGTTATATTCATTTGTTTCTGTAAATTGTATGTCTACTCTACCTATCAACTGGAGAATGGCTGAGCAAGTTGTGGTATATGATTGTGATGGAATATTACTGTACCATTAGAAAGGATGAGCTTGATCTTAGAAAAACATGGATAGATTTGCATGAAATAATAAAAAGAGAAATAAGCAGAACCAATACAATATTGTATACAGTAACAACAATATTGTTTTAAGAACAACTTGGAGTAACTAAGTCATTTTGACAATTACAAATACCCAAATTAACTGCAAAAGATATATCAAAGAAAATGTTATCTGCATTCAGAGAAAGAAGTGATAAATAAAAGTATGTATAGAATGGTTTTGCATATAATATATATGTGTGTATACATATATATGTATTATATTTGTGTCTAATGGTAGACATCTCTAGGATGAAGGGGAGCAGGGAAAAAAGATAACTTTTTATATATTTAAAAGGAATAGCAAGCTGCACATAATAGATTTGGAGTTTCACATACAAGCATCTTTTTTTCTATTCTACTATGTTACGGAAATGCTTTTTTTAATTCTTAAGTTCAGAATAAAATAAATAAATTTTAAATGCATCAATAATACTTCTTTTAAAAAAATAATTTGCTTATTCTAATTCCCACTTAATTTAAAACATAACCTACTTTTACCAATCTTTCCTTTCTACCCTCTAGTGCAATTTTTGTGCTACGAAAGGGGAAAAAACCCTAAACAAGCCACTTTGTGGAATAATTGCCAACTACATTAATAATCATGCTAATCTCAAAAGGCATCACAGACAGAAAAACTGATACTAGTGATATACTAAGTACTTCTTTATCTAGATTATTATTTTACCTCAATACTGACTTCTCATTTTTCTTTGCCTTTAATATTATATTCTCAAAAATATGGATGTCAAAATGTTCCTCTAGGGTAGAAATGTATCCACATTTCCTAATAGAAAAACTTTTTGACAGAAGGGTAATATGGTGGGGGAAATGAGGCATAGTGAAATAAATCCCGGGTTAAGACAGGAGACTGGGTTGTTGCTTTGATCCTGGCATTAATTGGCTCAAAAATAAAAGCAACACGTATTTACCGAGCTCTGACTTTGTGCAAAATATCTTAAAGGGAGCAATGCGGAGTAATGAAAAATGTACAGTTAGGCATCAGGAAATCAGGTCTACCGCTAATTAGCTGCATGATCCTGGGCAAGTCATTGTACAATCTTGAGAATGGGGGAAACGAAGGCAGGAAAACTAGTTCCATTCTTATTGCAGTAGTGTATGGTCTAGGAGGAGAATTAATCCAACCTACCATGGTAGCAATGGGAATAGAAAACAAAGGACTGATATGAAAAGACTTTTGGAGGGTGAATTAACGAAACTTGGTGAGTAACTGGATATGTGAATGAAGAGAAGAAAGGACTAAGATTCTTAGTCTGGGGGGAAATGGTCCATGATTATAACAGAAACACAGCAGTTTTTGGAAGGAAAAGACCAGTAGACTATAGTAGGATAAAATGAAGAATTCAATTTTAGAACTATTTAATCCAAGGAACATGGGCCATCTAAAGGAAATGGCCATGAAGTATCTGGACAGATGCCTGGTTAGAGTTCAGGAGAGAACAGCCCTGCAGATAGGGAATCACTTAACCTTTCCAGGCCTCAGTTTCTTCAGCATATATAAAAGGAAGTTAGATTAGATCATCTCTAAAGTCCTCTCCAGCTTTCAGAGTCTGATTCTATAAATAGCTGTAGAGGTGGATAAAAATATGGAAAAATTAATGCTGGAGCTAGAGGTGTCTGCAACTGCAGATTCTTCCCTGATTAATAAAGAAACCCTTAGGTACTGCCACACTTATCACTCTCCTAAGTTCTAAACCCTGTAGTTCTCACTTTCACTAACTCTACCAGCACCAGCCCAAACTCTGCACTGCATGTAGATTCTTACATTTTTTTAAAAAAAAACCTCTCTATTGATTATTGGTTAAGATCTGCAGCTTGAAATAGGAGCTTTAGCCTGCGTATGGTTGCCTTGCTACAAATGTTGTTGTTAAGTTTGGGACATTTAAAAAAATTATCCCTATTTTTAGAACCTCATAATATACTTTTTCTTTCCAAAGAACTCAGAAAACATTTGAATACATGCTTAATAAAAACAGCCATGCTCCACCAAAACCAGTTAGTACCTACTCAACCTAAAACTTGTTGGGGGTGGGGGGTGGGGAATGGAATCTAACAAACCAGGGTGTTTTATTAAGCTGAGGTTCTTGGTTCAAGCACTTCACAAAAGATTCATGAATATGACAAACATTGGCTTTGCTTGAATGAACTCCTTAGGACAACCACTGATCAAAATTTAAATTTCAGATTTTATTGCCCAGTTCTTAGAGTCTGAGTCTTGTTTTTAAAATACAGTAAAATTCTGTATTTTAGAATAACAGCTGGTAAAAATTCAGATAGTTCAAGAACTACTTTGTAGGTTTCTAGCTATTTGTGGGTCCCACTAGAGGGCAACAGAGGGTGCTTAGCAACAAGTCACTGTTCAGGAACAAGGCATCTTTTGACTACTAATACATTCAAGGTACAAACCACTTTCCATTTTTAAATGCATTATCTCACTAAACACTTACCATTATACCAAACCTAATATTTTCAATGCAAGACATTCCTAATTTTAAATTGTTGTGTATTACTATGTTCATTTTGGTATTTCATTTTACAAAAATATTTATCTAAATGCCAACTTGTAATGGTAAAGTATAGTGATTACACTGTCCTTAAGGAAAATGTGGTTTACTTTTAAAGAGAAATCCTCAAGCAAATTTTATTACCTCTCCTTCTTCAAACCTACTATAAATAGCAGAAATTATAAAACGCGTTTCCAATGCATAATTTTCAGCTCCTAATAAAGTTAATAAAACTTCTTCCTCCAAGAAATAATAACAATCATCAAAATTTAATTTTTAAAACCAAAAATATAAAGGCACAAAACACAGCAAACACTGTAACTGAAGACAAAACAGTGAACTTATTATACAGCCAACAAATATTTCTTAAATGTCTCATCTCCATCTCTCAACTTCCCTGGATTCCTTCAAATTCCTACTAAAATCCCACCTTCTAGAGGAAGCCTTTCCCCACCTCGCTTAATTCTGGTGCCTTCCCTGTGTTAATTATTTCTTATTTATAGTATACACAGCTAGTCTATCTATGTTTCTTTGCTTTATAGTCTCCCTTATTAGGCTGTAATCTCCCTAAAGGCAGGGGTGTTTTGCCTTTTTTTTGTACCCTTAGTGCTTTGCACTTAACACTTATTTACTGCTGGACTAAAATGCATGTTAAGTGTTTTGTCTATCATTAAAAATATGAAAGCTGGCCATCATTACTAATAACAATTTCACTCTGTTTATTTGCTAAATTATGGCACAGTTCTTTATACAAGTCAAGCCAAAACCACTACTCAAAATAAAACTCTTCCAAAAAGCCAGGAAATCAAAATTTAAAAGACAATTTCATTTAGCATCAGTACTCATGATATTACTCAAATGGACTTGTAATGTAAGGATGCAGACTGTAATTCATCCATGCTTGCCCATCCTACAAATATTGCCCATGTTCTCCTATGATTTGGGTGGGGGGAAGTAGGGTGGTGAGAAGGAATCCATCCAACATTCCATGGACCTCTCTCACTTTCTTCACACTAATGGAACACATAGTAATCCAACAATTGTCCTCTTGCTACAAGAGCAGCCCAAACTCATTTGCAGGCAGGTGGTCAATATTTATCTCCTGCTGTCATATAGAAGAAATGAGAAGCATCAGTCTTTAAAAAAATATCTTTTTAGCTACCTTCATGGTCAACTCTTTCTCAATTCACAAATGAATGAACTTCACATGGTCCCTTTAGGTAATAAAAGGGAATTTTGTTAAACTCTGCACACAAAAAAAATGCAAGCAAAATCTCACCAGATAAGATTCCCCAGGAAACAGGAATCAAGAAGGTGGCACATTTTAAGATCAGTCAATCAAAACATAGACATATCTATACATACATATATATACACACACATATATACATACATATATAGTGCCTACTGTATTCAAGGTGGTATGGAGAATATAACATGTGCTCATTAAACTCAGAGTTTACAATCTAATCTGGAGAAACAAGACATAAATGCACAATAGGTTAATGAAAAAACCACCACAACAAATGGCAAAAAGGAACATAAAGCATCCTTCAAATAATCCTATACATGAGTTGCCAGGATCTCAGGGCTGTCCTGAATAGTTTATAGAATTCATGAAGTAGTGGAACGTGTCCTGAGGCCAGGGTGAAAGAAATCCAGAAACACGCTGTAGTTTCCATGAGGAGGAAAAGAGTTTACACCACTCCTCTCCTAGGCAAAAGTCATATCAAAACAAAATGTAGAAATAGGAAAAATGCATCTCTGGCATCCTCTTAGCTTCTCATCTTCTGACAAAAGCCTAAGAATAATGGAGACCTGGAAAGAAGGGCACTAAGGCCCTCACTGTAGCATCCTGCCTTCAAATGGCATCTTCTTAGTTTCTTTTGCTAATGGATTATCAATATCACACCCACCAACTATAAGTGATGATGATAATGGTGATAAAAACAATAACAATAGCTAGTGTTCCAAAGTTTGCAAAATACTTTAAAAATAACTCATTTTATACTCACAACAACCCTGAGAAGTCGTACTATCATCATCCCCAGTTTACAGATAAGTGACTTGCTTAGGCCACATAGCTAGGGTCTGAGGCCGGATCTGTACTTGAATCTTCTTGACACCTGGTCTACTACATGACCTAGATCCCCAAGGCTCTGTCCAAGAACCACTTTTCTTCTCTCGCTAATGCTTCTCTTGGGGATTTTATCAACTTCCATGGGTTTAATTAGTATTTCTCTGCAGATGGTCCTTGGAGCTATCTAAACAACTCCAATCTCTCCCTTGAGCTTTAGTCCCATGTTAAGAGTTTCCTATTGGACTTTTCAGGCTGGAGTTACGGTACCAGAAACATTATAAATTCACCATATTCAAAACAGAAAGAATTGTATCTTCCCTGAACCACCCCCTCTTACAAAATTTCCGATTTCTGCCAAAGGCAGAACTATTCTTCAGGCTCTTAGATTTGTAACCCTGACAACACAATCAGATACATATATGTATGCGTGTGCTTGCACACACATGTGTACTGTGTGTATATGTACGTGTGTATGCAGTATATATATGTGTATGTATGTGTATAAAGCCAGCTACCGAATCTTACTGTTTCTATCTCCACAGCTTCGCTCATATTTGATCTCTTATCTCTACTCACATATTTACCACTTTATTTCAGGACCTCATCACCTTTTGCCTAAATTATTTCAAGAGTCTCATATTCATTCTCTCTGCTTCAAGTCTTTCCCCACTCTGCTCTACCTTATATACAGGTATTTTTCTTAATCACTGATCTGGCCATGTTACTTCCCTACTCAAATGCAAGTGGCCTTGAATCAAAAAGAAACCTGTCTGTTTAGCTCTTAAAATCCCTACCAGCCTGGCCACAGTGCATCTGTCTTGCCCCAGTAAGCATTACTCCTCCTTCCCCATTCCAGAATCCGGATTCTCTCTCGCCTTTTCTCTCTTTCTCACACACAATACTCCATCTCCCCACTGCACTGCATTGACTCCTCCCTCATACATACTTGGGGCATACTCCCTATTCACCTCTGCCTCACAGAATCCCTCTGTTCCTTTCAATACAGTCCAAGCACAGGAACTTCCACAGGAAACTCTTCCAAAAGCCCCTAAGTGCTAATATCGTTCCTCCCAAACTGCCTAGTATTTCACTTCGTATTCATTTTCATTATAAAGTCCTGATAATCTCCCCCAACAGAACACAATTTTTAAGAGTAAGGATTTTTTTCATTCTTTGCATTTGTGTTACCAGAGCCTAACACGGTGCCTGGAATACAGTAAGTACTTAATAAATGTCTTCCTTTACTTGACTATTTTTTTTTAAATCAATTATTTATTTATTTAATATTTTTAGCTTTAAGCATTGATTTCCACAAGAGTTTGAATTACAGATTTTCTCCCCATTTCTACCCTCCCCCCCCACTCCAAGATGGCATAAATTCTGATTGCCCCATTCCCCAGCCAGCCCTCCCTTCTGTCACCCCACTCCCCCCAATCCCCTTTTCCTTTACTTTTTTGTAGGGCAAGATAGATTTCTATGCCCCATTGCCTGTATATCTTATTTCCTAGTGGCATGCAAAAACTTTATTTTTTGAACATCTGCTTTTAAAACTCTAAGTTCCAAATTCTCTCCCCTCTTCCCTCCCCACCCAGCCTCCCTAAGAAAGCAAGCAATTCAACATGGGCCACATGTGTATCATTACACAAAACCCTTCTACAATACTCATGTTGTGAAAGACAAACTATATTTTGCTCCTTCCTATCCTATCCCCCTTTATTCATTTTTCTCCCCTGACTCAGTCCCTTTTTGAAAGTATTTGCTTTGGATTACCTCCTCGCCTATATGCCCTCCCTTCTGTCACAGCCCCTTTTTATCTCTTTCCTTCTTTCACGTGGGGTAAGATACCCAATTGAGGGTGTATGTTATTCCCTCTTTAGGTCAAATCCAATGAGAGCAAGATACACTCATTACCCCTCACCTGCCCCCTCTTTCCTTCATACAGAACTGCTTTTTCTTGCCCTATCTCTCCTACCCTATTCATAAATTGCCCTACCTTGCCCTACTCTATCTCTCCCTTTCTCCCTCTAGCAATATATGCCTCTCTCATCCCTTAATTTGATTTTATTTTTTTAGATATCATGCCTTCATATTCAACTTACCTTGTGCCCTCTGTCTATATACATGTGTGTGTATATATACACATATATGTATGTACATACATTCCCTTTAACTACCCTAATACTGAGAAAGGTCTCCTGAATCACACACATCATCTTTCCAAGTAGGAACATAAACAAAACAGTTCAACTTTAGTAAGTCCCTTATGATGTCTCTTTCTTGTATACCTTTTCATGCTTCTCTTGATTCTTGTGTTTGAAAGTCAAATTTTCTATTCACCTCTGGTCTTTTCACTGAGAAAGCTTGAAAGTCCTCTATTTTATTGAAAATCCATATTTTACCTTGGAGCATGATACTCAGTTCTGCTGGGCAGGTGATTCTTGGTTTTAATCCTAGCTCCTTTGACCTTCAGAATATCATATTCCAAGCCCTTCAATCCCTTAGCGTAGAAGCTGCTAGATCTTGTGTTATCCTGATTGCATTTCCACAATACTCTAATTGTTTCTTTCTGGCTGCTTGCAGTATTTTCTCTTTGATCTGGGAGCTCTGGAATTTGGTGAAAATATTCCTAGGAGTGTTTTGGGGGGAGATCTTTTTCAAGAGGTTATCAGTGGATTCTTTCAATTTCTATTTTACCCTCTGGATACAGAATATCAGGGCAGTTTTCCTTGATAATTTCTTGAAAGGTAATATCTAGGCTCTTTTTTTGATCATGGCTTTCAGGTAGTCCAATAATTCTTAAATTATCTCTCCTGGATCTATTTTCCAGGCCAGTGGTTTTTTCCA
>JAQQSZ010013318.1:0-11786 GCA_028646595.1 Phalanger gymnotis | reverse complement strand
GGAGCCCTGCTTCCCTCTGCCACTTTGTGGGTTCTGCAGCTCTAAAATTGGTTCAGAGCCATTGTTTTATAGGTTTTTGGAGGAACTTGGTGGGGAGCTCACGCCAGTCACTGCTTCCCAGCTGCCATCTTGGCTCCGCCCCCAGTACTCTCCAATCTTGAAGTAAAACTTCATTTTAATTCATTACTGTACTACTGTTTAACTTGCTTAATATTTTACTTTTTAAATTAGTGGCGAATACTACTTTTACATCATTTCATTTCTCCTTAAACCATGAATTTTCTTTTAACTCCAGAAGTTTATTAAAACTGCACTCTTTAAAGGACAGTGACAACTTTCTAGATGCTGAGTAGTCCTGACTGCTCAGAAGTAGCTATATGACATTGGATATACACTGCTTTTGTCTGGGTTGCTTTATATTTATGAGGAGGGAACTAGATTACTTAATATACACTTTACATATATTGCCTCATTTGATCTTCAAAAGAAGCCTATGAGGTATGTAAAAATATTATCATCCTCTTTTTACACATGAGGAAACTGAGACAAAGAAGTGAATTGGCTTGTCCGTGAACACAGCTAATAAATATTGAAGATTTGAGATCAAATGTCTCCTAATTCCAAGCCCAGTACTATGCTATTATTGCTACACTATTCTTCCTCTCATGATGTGCAGTCTCTTCCAAATATCTAATTTTGTTTACATCAGTCTTTTTTTACAATGACAGAAATATTTAATAAATTTTAATGATCTAATTTATACTCCATGAGTTTATATCTTCACTACACTTCATAGTATGAAGTTACATTTTGGAAATGATCTGGAAAATTTGCTTAGTCTTTCTTAGTCCTTATTCTTGCTATTTTTACTGCATTCGACACTGTTGAACATCCTTCATTCTTAAAAACAAACAAGAACAATTATCTTCCCTTGGCTCCCATGATGCTATACTCTTCTTGTTGTCCTTCTACTCCTCTGACTGTTCATTTTACATCTCATTAACTGATCGTTTTCCCCTTTTGCCCCATAGATACGATAATTCCAAAAGGTTCTGTTCTTATTTATCTGCTTTTCTCTATCTATACCTTCTAAGTCAAAGATCTCACCCATCCTTATAATTTTCACTGTCATCTCTACTTGAGTGACTCCAAATTTAATTTCTTGTCCACGTCTCCTTGTGGACATCATATCACCACCTTAAACTTAATATGTTTAAAATTGATCTTAGCATCTTCTTTCCCCTTCAACAGGCTCCTTTTCTATTTCTTTAAATCCTGTGACCATCCTTAGTTGTAAAAGCTCAAAATCTCAGTTACCTGTAATTCCATTTTAAAAGAATTTTTCTTTTATATAATTTGATATTCTTCCTTTCTTCAGCTTCTTCTATCTCTTCTTTTTAGTTTTCCCCTCCATGGCCAAAAAGAAAAAAAAATCTAATCAATTTTTCACATTCATACATTGAAAAATCTCTAACATGTTTCTTTTCCCCTAAGTCTTTTTTCAAGGATAAACATATCTCTGTCTTCAGTAGGCTCCCATATGACATGATCTCAAAATCTTTCACAATCCTTCTTTTCATCAAGATATTCTCCATCTTATTTGTGTAAATATTATATTTAATAGTTAGCACATTGTCTACCTGATTGCTATGTGGGCTCTTTGAGGGCAAAGACAATGACCATGGCATGTTCTCTTTTCTCCTCTTCTCTTACTTCTCATTTCTCCACATCTCCAGAACTTAATACAGTTCCTGGAACATAGTAAGTACTTAGTGCATGCTTGTTGACTGACTAAAATGTAAAATTCAGAATAATACAGCTAGTATTGATATATCACTTTAAAGTTTGCAAAGCACCTTATAAATATTAATTCATTTGATCCTTACAACCACCCTGGGAGGTAGGTGTTCTTATTATTCTCATTTTACAGATGAGGAAACTGAGGCAGGAAGGATCACAGAACTAGTAAGTATCTGAGGCTAGGCATGAACTCTGGTCTTCCTGACCCTAGGTCCAGGGCTCTATTTATTGTGTTACCTAGTTGCCCAAATAAATCTAAAAACAATAGTATGGAAGGAATTTGACCCGAGGAAAATATAAATGGATAAATACCTTCCTTGTTCTGCATACTATGTCTCTCTTAATACAGTCTAAGATCCCATTAGTTCTATTGTTCGCCATGTCACATCATTGGCTTATGCTGCTCTTTCCAAAGTTACCACTCATATCTTAATTTTCAAAACTGCTCACTTTTTCACAATCCTCATCCTTCTTACTTTCTGAGCATCATTTGACATTGTTGCTTACTCTCTGCTTTCAGATTTTCTTCTCTTGTATATATTTGTGTGTTTTTAAAACACTATTCTTTCTTGTTGTCCTACAAATCTGAGTACTCCTGAGTCTCCTTTGCAGGTTTCTCTATCATATCATGGCCGCTGTTGTAGGTATTTTTTCAGTGCTCTATGCTAGAGCTATCCTCTTTTCCCTCTACACTCTCTTCTCTCAGCGACTCCATGAGCTCTTGTAGGCTTAAGTATCAACTCTATGCAGATGTCTTTCAAATTTATGTTATCTACTCCAAGTCTCTCTCTTAAGTTTCAATTGCTTTTTTCCCCAATTGCCAATTGACTGTTTCAGAATTGAGCTCAAAACAGAATTCAGCATCTTTCCTCCTATATCTAGCCCTTTTCTGGATTTCCTCATTTTTGTCAAAGGGACTGCCATCCATCTACTAATCTGGCTTTGCCGCCTTGGTGTTATCATTGCCTCCCCACTGTGTTCCACCCTGTATCATTTGTCAAATCTTGCCATTTCTACCTCCAAAACATCTCTCACATTCGATCCCTTATTTCTATTGACACAGTATTACCTTAGTTCTGGAATTCATTTCCTCTTGTCTGGACTGTTGACACAGCATCCTTAGTGGTTTTACTGCTTCAGGCAATGCCCCTCTCAAATCACCTTGCATACCATTGCTAAAATGATTTTTCTGATAAACAGGAGTAACTACACCACTCCCCTATTCAATACACTTCAATTTTTTAAAACATAGGATCCAATATATATTCTCCCGCTGACATTTAAAATCCTTCACATTCGGACCCAGCCAGTGTTTCCAACCATAGTATACATTACCCTACTTCTCACATTTTGTGGTTCAGCCAAAGGACCCTTGGTGTTCCTCACATATAACCTGCCATCTTATGTTTCTGTGCCTTGGTACTGGAAGATCCAGCTCCTGAAATAGAATCTCATCACCTCCATCTCTTAGAATCTCCATTTTCCCTTAAAACTCTGCTGAAGCATCACCATTTGCATGTGGCTTTCCTTGAACTCCTTCCTCCACTGCTAGTGCTTCCCTCTTACCAATTTAACTTGTATTTATTTTTTCACATTTTAATATACTCCTTTATGGACATATTTTATCCTTTGATTGAATGTGAACTCTTTGAAGACAAGGACTTAGATTTTAGTCTTTTATCCACGGTGCTAAGCACAATGCCTATACCATACTGTTATTCTTTCATTTCAGTTGTATCCATCTCTTCATGACCTCATTTGGGGTTTTCTTGGCCAAAGGTTCTGGAGTGGTTTGTTATCTCCTTCTCTGTCTCATTTTACATATGAGGAACTGAGGCAAATAGGGTTAAGTAACTTGCCTAGGGTCATATAGCTAGTAAGTGTCTCAGGCCAGATTTGAACTCAGGAAGATGAGTCTTCCTGACTCCAGGCCTGACAGTCTATCCACTATGCCACCTACCTGCCCGAGACCATACTATAATAGGTACTTTATAAACATTTGGTGTTTGATTGATATTGAACATATGTTCCACTAAAGTCCTAGATGCACAGGGAGAAAATACTAACTTAAAAGAGAAAGGAGAACAATAAAAAACCACAAAACTAACTCAGAAAAAGAAAATGCTGAGATAAAAATGGAAGGAAATAAAATTCTTGTTCTCCTAACTTCAAATGTGAATGGATTAAACAATATAATAAAATGAAATAGAGTGACAGATTGGATGAGAAAACAAAACTCCACAATCTGTTGTTTACAAGATACATCTAAAAAGCAAAGACATGCATAGAATGAAAATGAGATGCTAGAACAAAATATACTATGCATCAGGTGATCTTCAAAAAACAAAGGTTGTCAATATGTTATGAGACAGAACAAAATAAAAAATCCACAACATAACCAAATAAGCAAGAACATTACATTATGCTAAAAGGATCCATATAAAACAAAATAAAACAAAAAAACTTACAAGTTCAAAATTGTCATACATCTAAACAAACAAAGAAAAAATTAATTCAATTGAAAAAAGAAATAGTAACACAATAATCATGGAAGACTTTAATATTCTTATTTCAGAACTGGACAAATATAGCAAGGATACACAAAGGGGAAGATATAGATTTGAGCAAATTGTTGGAGAAACTGGAGCTAAAAGACTTATGATATCTTTATGAATTGTGGATGGCTCAATAGTATAGAGATCTTTTCAGTATGACGTGAAAGTTTTTATTAAAAGTGAAAATGTATTAGGGAACAATGGTATTGCAAAAACTTCCTTCAAAAGGGCAGAAATAGTTAACATATCTTTTATATACCATAATCCAATAAAAAGTAGTAATCAGTTCAGGGAGCATAAAGAATGAAATCCTAAACAATAAGTCAGCTAACAAATTAATCATAGAAACATTTAATAATTTGCGATAGTGATAATAACCAGTTTACCAGAATTTATGCAATAGAATTCAGCAAAAGAAGTAAAGGAACACACACATACCTAAAACATAAATTAATAATATATGAAAGGAGAGAATTAATGAACTAAATATGCATTTGGAAACTCTTTAAATAAACTCAATAGCTAAAAAAGAGGAAATCATGAAAATTAGAGAAAAAACAGATATATTTATGAAAAGGATTATGAAATAAAACAAAAAGCCAATTCTTTGAAAAGACAAATTATGAATCTTTGTTGAATTTATTTTAAAATGACAGAGAAGTTAATACACAAAATTTATAGAAAAAAAGGTAAAATCACAATTAAACCAGAAGTAACAAAAAGAATTATTGGAACTTATTATATATAGAATTACAGGTCAATAAAATGAAGAATACAAAATGGAGGATTGTTGTTAAAACTGTAAAATATCAGAGCTAACAGAACACCAAAAAAGAAGCATAAATAATCTAATATCAGAGAAAGAAACAGAACTACATCAAGGGTTCTTAATCTCAGGTCTCTGAACTTCTTAATTTTTCTTTGATAACTGTATTTAAACATAACTGATTTCCTTTGTCGTCATATGCATTTTATTTTGTGCATTTAAAAGATAAGTTTGATAGTCTTTTCCTATTTGCTAGAGGAATTTGTGTCATACAGAAAAAGAACAAAAACACTGGAACTGAATGAAACAGAACTACTTAAAAACCAAACCAAAACAGAACAAAAAACAAAAAACCTCTTGGTCCAGACAGATTTATAGAAGTTATATTCAACTTAAATAAAACAACACCAATACTACATATTTTTTCTCAAAAACTGAGAAAATATTCCATCAACTTCCTTTTATCAGAATAACATAGTGCCAACATAGAGAATAATATGGCAGAAAGAATGAATTATAATAAATATATATAAATTATAATTATATATAATCTTATGTAAATATAAGATTATTAATGATAATCAGTTCAAAATTTAAAATAAGATATATCAAACAACTTATCCAAGAAATAATTCATAATCAAATTGTGTATATGTCAAGGATGCAAGGATGGATCAAGATTAGGAAAACAATCAATGTAATTAATGAGATTAAAAATACTAAAATGCATGATTATCTAAATGCATAAAAAGGCTGACAAATTACAACACTTATTTATGCTAAAAACTGCAAACTATGGGCATAGAGATGTTCTTTTTAATATTATAAAATGTATCTATCTAGCATAAATGAATGTTATACTATTCTAAATATGCTGCTTTAATTATGTATTTTAGAACATTTTGTTTTAATTATAAATAATTATGTTAATTACTTTCCAAAAGTTGAACCATTTTTGCATCCTTGGAAGAAATACAACTTGATCATAGAGAGTATATTTTTTGGATGTAGTATTTTTTTTCTTTGCTGTAGTCTTTGGCTAGAATTTTATTACACCTTTTTTAGGGGGTGTTAATATTCATTATTGATGTTGCTTTATCATTTTATTCCTTTGATTTGGTCTTCCCTGGTTTAGATGTTCAGTCTACATTTGTGTTATAGAAATAGTATAGTAGAGTGATTTTGTTTTGCTCAATTTTGAGAAAAATCCATACAGCATAGGTGCTAGTTGCTCTTTAAATGTTTGATAGAGTTTTCTATAAATCTGTGAGGGTTATTTTGTTACTTTTTGTTATCAGCAATAAATTTATTCATCTAAATGACAGCTATAGCTACATCTCAAAAGTTTAAGTAAGTCAACTCAGCATTGTTTTTCTCTTTTAGGTAGCTTTTAATTACTTGTATATCTTCTTTGACTAATCATTCAGTACATTATTATTAATCACCATTTATATCTGTATCTTCTGCTCCTTATATAGATTGAAGTTCTCATTGTATTATTTTCTATGAAGGATATGTTTAGTATTTTTGCTTTTTTCTCCTTTTACAATTTTTCTGTGATCTAAAATATGCTCAATTTTTAGAGGTACTTTATAATGTACTCACTGTGCTGGGTGAATGAAGAAAGCTGGCAGAAATGGGAGCTCTAAATAGCTAGGTTTTTTGATGTTTCATGAGATTGTTTTATCTCATGTATTATCTGCTTTCTTATCTAGTGGCTGATAGGTAGTGTTGTAGATAGAGTACTAGGTTTTGAGTCAGAAGACCTGAGTTCAAATAGGTATGTATAATCTTTAGAGTTTCAATTCAGACTTCTTCAAATATTTCTTTAGTTCTGTATTTGATTTTAAATAATTCTATTCCATTTATCCAGCTCTGAGAGAGGGACATTAAAATGTCTGTCAATGATGGTGTTACTTTCTATGTATTTTTGCAGTTCAGTTAGATTTTCCACAACAAATTTATATGTCTTGCCAGTTGAGATATATATATATATATATATATATATATATATACATACACATATATATCCATTGAATATTGGAAGTGTTTTTATTTGCTTGTTTTTGTCTATGGTTCCTAAGCATACTATAGTTTCATTCCCCACCCAACATTTTTATTTTTGTTATTTTTCCTTTTATTAATGTTATAATTCCAATGCCTGACTTTTTTTGGAACATCAGATTAATTTTGTTGCAGTCTCTGAACTTTATTATGTTTGTCTATATTTTTATATTTCTTGAATGCCACAAATTTTGCTTTTTTCTTTAATTTTATTGGATTGTTTTGTCCATTCTCATTTGAAATTATGCACATTAGGCTTGGGTTATTTTCCATTTATTTTTATTGGTTTTTTTATCCCCTCCTTTTAAATTAACAGGTATCATTTAAATTACTTTTCTTTATACTAAATTGATGCCAGTCTGTTCTCATGTACTTTTCCCCATTTCCAATTACTTAAAATATTAATTCCTATTTCTTTTTTAACTACTTTTTATAAACTTATTTGTAATTCCAATGCCACTGCTACCTCAGTGTGTCTCCTCTGTGTACTCACTGTGCTAGGTGAATGAAGAAAGCTGGCAGAAATGGGAGCTCTAAATAGCTAGGTTTTTTGATGTTTCATGAGATTTTTTTTTATCTCATGCATTATCTGCTTTCTTATCTAGTGGCTGATAGGTAGTGCTGTAGATAGAGCACTAGATTTTGAGTCAGAAGACCTGAGTTCAAATTCAGCCTAAGACATCTTTTAACTTTGTGACCCTAGGCAAGTCATTTAACCTTTGCCTCTGTTTCCTCAACTGTAAAATGGAGATATTAATAACATCTACTTCCCAGGGTTATTGTGAGTATCAAATGAGATAACATTTGTAAAACACTTAGCCTAGAACAAAGTTGGTGCTTAATAAATGCTTGTTTACTTTATCTTTTTAGATTTAAATTTAGTTACTTTAAATTGTCATTATTTTTTATGAAATTTTTGGGTTGTAGAGTTTTCTGTAAAACAATTATTATTCTATCATGCTAATCACTTTTAACCCAAGATCTCAGGATATATTTTCCTCAATTCTTTCAACAAATTCTATGTGGCATAGTTTTCAATCTTCTCAGCTTCCTGGTCTCATTCTTCATGATACTTTCCCATTAATCACACACCTTTCTAAAATGTGACATTCAGAAGGAAAAACAATGATCCAGATCAAACTCATCTTGGGCACCATTTTTTATGTAATGTACTCCAGGTTTACACTAGCTTTTTTGGCTAATGTGTCATGTTGTTCACTTATGTTAAGCTTATATTTTACTAAAACTTCCAGATTTTTTTCACATTAAATTTTGTCCAGCCATTCCCCTCCCATCGTTTTTCTATGCAAATGAATTTTTCAAAGTATGGTATTATATTTATTCCTCTAAAATTCTGTCTTCTTTCAAAATGTCCTATGCTGATGTGTCATCATTCCATGGAACTGACCTTGGGTTCTCAAAGTTTATGCCAATAGAACAGAAGCCCTGGAAGCTGCTACTTTATTAGAATGTTGAGTACAGCTCCAACAGCTGACTCTTTCTGCTTTTCAAGAGCCAGTCTCGCTAAGAATAGAGAGGCTTCTCACCAGTACATTAGCTTCTTCCTGATAACTCGTATAGCCACGGCTATCTCTGAAGCAAAGAAAAATACAAAAGTATCTTAAATTCTGTGTAGTAGACTTCTGCTTCTATTATGATGGTGGCAAAAGGAAGTGAAAGTAAACACTAATGGAACATTTGAGATTTTACATTTTTACGCACTCAAAAGAATTGGTTTTCTTCTGAAACAGAACTCCTTTTCTAGTAACTAACAACTTGATATATGTCATTGTAGGAACCAAATCATATTAATGTTAACATTCTTGCTGTAAATGAAACCAGATGCGAAAACAAAGTTGTAGCTAAGTGGAAGGATGGCTCACAACTATTCTTTGGAAAAGCAAAGAAAGGAGTTGTTAGAGATAGTTTTCTCATGCATGCAAAGGCAAGAAGAAACACCATTTCATGTGAAACTCATTCATCATATATTTTGGTGCTCATTCCAAACATTTGCATAAATATTACTTTGGAAATAATTGTAGCTTATATCCCAATATGTGTTGTAGAGGACATCAAATCATTATGTAATTCAGTACTCAGTAACTTAAATTATAAAGCTGAGCATAGGAGAGGATATTGAAAAATATATTGGAAATCACATCTTAAGAGTAAGAGATGAAAATACTAAAAAGTTTGTAGACCATACAGAAGCCTAATGTCTCCATATCATAAATACTTTAATAGAAAAATTCAAAGGTATTAACATGTTTGGGCAGTTGGGAGGTACAGTAGATAGAGTGCTAGGCCTGGAGTCAGGAAGACTTGTCTTTCTGAGTTTAAATCTGGACTCATACACTAGCTGTATGATCCTGTGCAAGTCATTTAACCATGTTTGCCTCAGTTTTCTCATTTGTAAAATGAGCTAGAGAAGGAAATGGCAAACCACTGCAGTATATTTGCCAAGAAAACCCAAAATGAGGTCACAAAGAGTCAGACAGGACTGAAATGACAACAGCATGTTTAAATACAAACATTATCAAACAAAATGAAATAATTTCATCTTATGATATATGTACAATATTCAAAATATGCATATATACCTTACATATAATATGCATAGATACATATGCATATACACATATACATCTTGGGCAGACATTCCTGATGTTCATAAATTGAACCTATAACTCAATAGGAAGAGAGTGGGAAAGATTGCCTTTGGGAAATTATGCAGTTTTTTAAATGACTCCCACGCATCAAACTTCTCTGAAACAAAGGACTATCATCTTAACCTCATTGGTAGTAGAGTAGTGGTGAATATGAACAGGTTGCAGCAAGTTATCAGCTTACCAACAATTGTGCAGTAGAAGTAGCATGGATAATATCAGTAGAATCAAAAGTGAAGAGGAGTTCTTGTGTTCACCAATAATATCCATGTAATATCAAGAGACCTAGGGGGCAGAGCCAAGATGGTGGCAGGAAAGCAGGGACTTGCTTAAGTTTCCCCCCAAATCCTTCCAAACACCTGTAACAGAGGGCTCTGAACAAATTCTAGAGCTGCAGAACCCATGAAATAGCAGAGGGAAACAGACCTCCAGCTCAGGAGAGCCTGGATAGTCTCCAGGAAGGATCTATCACATGGTGCTGAGAGCAGAGGGCAGCCCAGTATGGGCCGTGCCAGAACAGACCAGACCTGGATTAGCCAGCCAGAAGAGGCGTTGGGGCCATGAAACAGTGAGCTGTGGCAATTACCAGACTTCTCAACCCACAAATGCCAGAGAGCAGGTTAGGGGAAAACTGGGAACGAGTTCAGAGCAGTCTAGCTGCTACATCTGGGGGTTGGGGAGGTGGTGCAGTGGTGGTGGTAGCAGCAGCAGGAAACTCCTGAGGCTGCCTCCAGAGCTCCAGCGTGAGTGGCTTCCCGAGTCCCTGGCTCACACTATGGGAGGAATCTAGCAGCAGATCAGAGTGGGAATGCAAGGAGCACTTTGTGGGCACAAAGGCAGATTCTCTTACTGTGCCCTAGTTAGATCTGAATTGTGGTTCTGGTTGGTGGTTCTTGGGGGAGGAGGAGTGCTGCTGCAACAGAGCCCAGGGTGACAGTGGAGTAGAAGTAGCTCTGAAAACAGCAGTGCTTAGACCTTAAAGCTTGGGACAAAGTACTCTCTTCTTTATAAGCAGTCATAGACTGACAAAAAGCTCAAGGGTCGTGTGGTTGTCTGGGAACATGAACAGGCAGAGAAAACAAACTCAGACTGAAACTCAGAGTCAAACTCAAACTCTAGATTCCTTTTTTGGTGACAAAGGAGACCAAATCATACAGTCAGAAGAAGTCAACAAAGTCAAAGAGCAAACATCAAAAGCCTCCAAGAAAGATATGAATTGGGCTCAGGCCATGGAAGAGCTCAAAAAGGATTTGGAAAAGCAAGTAAGAGAAATAGAGGAAAAATTGGGAAGAGAAATGAGAGTGATGCAAGAAAACCATGAAAAACAAGTCAATGACTTGCTAAGGGAGACCCAAAAAAATACTGAAGAAAATAACACCTTAAAAAAATAGACTAACCCAAATGGCAAAAGAGCTCCAAAAAGCTAACGAGGAAAAGAATGCCTTGAAAGGCAGAATTAGCCAAATGGAAAATGAGGTCCAGAAGACCACTGAAGAAAATACTACCTTAAAAATTAGATTGGAGCAAGTGGAAGCTAGTGACTTGATGAGAAACCAAGAAACAGAACCAAAGGAATGAAAAAATGGAAGACAGTGTGAAATATCTCATTGGAAAAACCACTGACCTGGAGAATAGATCCAGGAGAAAGAATTTAAAAATTATTGGACTACCTGAAAGCTATGATCAAAAAAAGAGCCTAGATATCATCTTTCAAGAAATTATCAAGGAAAACTGCCCTGATATTCTAGAACCAGAGGGTAAAATAGAAATTGAAAGAATCCACTGATTGCCTCTTGAAAAAGATCCAAAAAAGAAAACTCCTAGGAATATTGTCACCAAATTCCGGAGTTCCCAGGTCAAGGAGAAAATACTGCAAGCAGCCAGAAAGAAACAATTTGAATATTGTGGAAACACAACCAGAATAACGCAAAATCT
>JAQQSZ010013317.1:0-11786 GCA_028646595.1 Phalanger gymnotis | reverse complement strand
TCAGAAACCAAACCTCTATCCACTCCACCGAGCTGCCCACTGAGAAAACATTAGTCCTGAAGAAGGGGTCAATGCCTGTGATCCCTGCTCCTGGGGTGGCTGAGGCTGGTGGATAACTTGAGCTTGGGAGTTCTGAGCTACAGTAGAGCTAAAGCCAGTCAGGTGTCTGCACTGATCCTGGTACCAGCATGGTGAGGGTTCTTTTCTCCATTTTTACAAATGAGATAACTGAGGCTGGTCAGGGTTATGTAACTTGTCCATCCAAGGTTACACAGCTAGTGTCTAAGACTGAATTTGAACTTAGGTCTTCCTGATTCTCAAGTCTGATGTTCTATCTATTGCACCGGCAACTTTCTAAGACTCTAAGTTACAGTTTCCTTAGGAAAGGCCTCCTCCATGATAAAATCACAAAGCTCCTCTCCCCCCCCCACGAAAAAAAAAACCCAATCGTTCCAGAGCTCTATTTTAGCCGTGGACCCTTTACCCCAAATCTCAGTGGCTATTTTGAACGTGATCCCAAGTTCACCTTGTTAATTGCACATCATTTGGGCATTTGTGTAGAGATGAATGAACATCTGGGGACAAAAAGACTTACAAAGCTTTTTTTGATCCCCTTTTATCTTCACATGACCCATTCATATTTTACATAGGAAGTTGATCGCTCAGTGAGGCTAATTTAGTTTAAGGTTTTCTAATTTAGGAAGAAAACACGAATATAAAAAAGTTGTAACAGATAACACTTTAAGTTGATTTTATTTGTGAACTTCTTTCACAGTCCTAAAGAAAATAGGAGATATAACCCATTTCTTATCCTCTCCTATTGTCCTTATCCTATTTTGTTAGTCCTTGGCAACTGTTATACAAGTCAGAAAGCATTTATTAAGCACCTGCTGTGTGCCAGCCACTGTGCTAAATGCTAAGGATACAAAGAAAGACAAAAACAGTCCCTGCTCTCAAGGAGCTCAGATTCTAATGGGAGGGACAACATGAAAAGAGCTGGGAACAAACAAGATTCCAGAGGGAAGACATTAAATGCATTAAGGAGGAATTGAGAAAGGTTGCCTGTAGAATGTAGGATTTTAGCTGAGATCTGAAGAAAGGAAACCCAGGAACTCATGAAGTGGAGAGGGAGAGGATCCCAGCAGGAGGGACAGTGAAAATAAACCAAATCCAGAGATAGAGGGTTCCATTGGAGGCTAGTGTCACTGGATCCCAGAGTTCATGGAGGGAAGGGGGGAGTATGGTATAAGAAGCCTGGAACAGTAGGAGGTGGAGGGCTAGGTTATAAAGTACTTTGAATACCAAACTGAATTTTATATTTGATCGTGGAGGTGATGGGGAGCCATGGAGTTTATTGAGGGATGGCAGTTGCGGGGAATTGTTGTAGTCTAAACCCATGCTTTAGGAAGATTGTTTTGACAGCTGAGTGAAGGACAGAAACTTGTGAAAGGGAGACCAGCCCAACTAGCTGGTGTGATGAGGGCCTGCCCCAGAGTGTGGTGGCCATGTCATCAGAGGAGAGAAGAGGACATATTCAAGAGCTGTTGAAAAGGAAGAAACAAGATTTGACAACTGCATAGGTGCGAGGGGTGAAATAAAGGCATTGAGGACAACACCTAGAGTGTGAGCTTGGGGCCCTGGGAGGATGGTGGCCTACTTGATAGGAATGGGGAAATGAGGAAGGAGGGTATACAGCAGAAAATATTCTGGAATCTTGATATAGTCCCACATTAGAAGCTTAATATAGCCCATCTGAGCTCCTCTTATAGGCAGCTTAACTTAAGTGAACATTGACTTGATGCCTTTCAATGCTTAGAATGTGGTGCTGTATGAAGAGCAGGAGGAGAGGTATTCGATTATAAACAAAGTATAGTCGGTTCCTCTCTCCCCCATCCTGCTCAGCAAGACTGCTTTTCCCACTTAGCATCAGTCAGCTCTCTCCTATGTGATAGCATGAGTACATGATTCATTCAGGCCACAGAATTTGAGAGTTGGAAGGAGTCTCAATGACCATACCACCAAGCCCTCCACAAAAGCAATCCCTACCATAACGTACCTGACGTGTGGTCATACAGCTTCTTCTTAAACTCAACCAGGGATAGGGGACCAACTGCTTTTTAGGCAACTCATTCCACTTTTGACAAATAGAAAGCTTTTCCTGACATCAAGTTGAAAGGTGCTTCTTTGCACAGGCATCTAGGTGGTACAGTGGATAGAGCACAAGACCTTGGAATCAGGAGGACCGAAGTTCAAATGCAGCCTCAGACACCTACTAGCTGTGTGACCCTGGGCAAGTATGCCCAGTTGCCTCAAGCAAAGCATGGGGAGCAATAGCATCTGTTTCATAAGGTTGTTTTAAGGTTTAAATGAGACAATATTTGTAAAGCGTTTAACAGTGCCTGATACATAGTAGGCACTTAATAAATGTTTATTTTTCCCCATTGCATTACTCCTAATCGTACGCTTTGTGGCCAAATGGAACAAACCCGCTTCCCCTTTCATATGGCAGCCCTTCAAATACTCGAAGAAGCCTGTGTGTCTCCTCTGATTTTTCTCCATGCCAGATACGCTCTGTTCCTTCAGCCAGTCTTCATGTAGCACGACTGGCCCTTTTTTCTGTAACTAAAATTGCTTTTCCCTTTTCCAACAGATCTGAGATTTAGAGCTTCCAGGCCATTTATGTCATTTCATTCCTTTTACATATGGGAAAATTGGAACCCAGAGCTCTCACATGACATGCCTAAGATCACATGGTACTAAGCAGCAGAGACAGGGTTTGAGGAATTCAGATCCTCTGACTTTAAATCCAGCACACTTTCTACCATACTGTGTGCAAAGCCCTACAAATCAACTTCCTCAGTTGGCAACTGTTTGTTAAGTGCCCACTATATCTATGGGAGACACAAAGTTAAGTAACATGTGGTCCCTGTTGTCCCAGAGATTAAAGTCTAGTAAGGGGAGTCCCATGCAGAAGATACATGGGGTAGCGCGCAGCACTCCAACATCTACAACATGCTCATAGGATTTCATTAATACTGCTCATGTGGCAGTTTCTCTCGTTGTGTATTTATCTGCTCCATTACTAGATTTTAAAATTCCTTGAGAATGGAAACCATCAACTACTATTTATGAAGCACCTACTGTGTGCAAAGCACTGTAATAGACATTGGGGGAGGAAAAAAGGTAAGGCATGATCCCTATCCTTGGAACTTAAAATCTGACAGGGGAGTATGCCATATATACAGATGACTATGAAATGTATGTATATAAAATACATGAAATAACACATGAGGTCTTGGGAATAGAAGCAAGAGCTTTATTGATTGGGGGCATCAGGCTCTCTTAGGGTTGTAGTGACAGGAAGATGGGGAATCCCAGATGCTAGAGGTGTTGCTGAGGAGCCCGTAACTTCCTCATTCTCCTCAGCTCCCATATTGCCTTCATTCCACTTGAGCATCACACAGGGGTGGTCACAACCTCCACAGCACCATGGCTCACAAATATTTCATTTCCTTGGTTAGAAACTCCACAATTCTCCTTTATTCCGCTTACACTTTCACCTCTCCCTATGCCTTCTTTGCATCTCCTCAACTTATTTTTCCTCTTCAGTGATCATCTAGTCCCTAAATTCTCTCCTTTACTCTTTCTCTTAGAAGGTAGCCCTCTGTATGTAACATCACTCATCATCTACAACAGACTGCCCCTATTATCCCCCCTTTCCCCTCCCCCCCCACACATCTTGACTGTCTCCCTCTCTCTGTTGAGTCTATAAACTTGCCCAATACTCCTTCAGACTTAAAAAAAAACCCTCCATAAACCTTTTCCCTTTTACAAAATCCTACAAAAAGCCACCTGGTCTTAATTTATTCATTTTAATTTCTCTCCTCTCCTCTCTTTTCTCCCTCTACCTCCTCCTTTTGCAATATGGCTTTCCAATCTTACCGCTCACCTGAAACTATGTGTCGTCCCCCCACCCACCCACACATATAATTATCAGTGATCTATTCATTGCCACATTGGATGGCTTTTCTCCATCCTCGCCATTGTTTGCCTATCTCTGAAATATTTGACATGGACCACCCTCTCCTCCTGAATACTCTTTAAAAGCATGGGTCTGACTATGTCATTAAACTGTAGCTGCTCCCCCTTACCTCTAGGATAAAATGTGAATTCCTCTGCTTAGCATTTAAAGTGCTTCCCAGCCTAGCCTCAGCCTGCCTTCTCAGCCTGATGAAGTATCGCCTTTATACACTTGATGGTTCAGCCAAACTGCTGATCTCACTGTTCCCCACACAATACTTCGTTTCCCATCTGTACTGCCTATCTCCCTTGCCTAGCATTCACTTTTTTTCCCTCACCTAAGCCTCTTAGAATCCTCTTCCTTCAAGACCCAGCTCCAGCAGCCTTTTCTGTGTGAAGCCTTTCCCGATTGCCCCAGATCCTACGGCCCTCCCTCCCCAAATTCCCTTGTAGTTTGTCTATTTTCTGTACTTGATTGTTTCCCTACATGCCTTTCCTAATAGGAGGTAAGACTCTTTAAAGTAAGATCTGGTCGAATTTTGGTTTCGTATGGTTAGGCCTTACTACAGTGCTCGAAGAAGTAGTAGGTATTTAATAAGTCCTCACTGGTAGAGTTACAATCAGTAGGTCTTGGGAAGAATGTTGTCCTCCACTCCCACCCTGTCCCCACGCATACACGTGTTAAAGGGTTGGGTGAAAGATGAGCTGAGGAGCCTGCAGTACAAAGAAGAGTGGGTAGAGAAGTCAAGGAAGGGGAAAGCATCGGAAATGAGGCCTTAATAAAGACATTTCATCAAATATCTGTTAAACAGAATTGATAATAATTTTCTTTATTTAAATAATCTGACTTACTCAGGCAGCTGGGTGGCTCAGTGGATAGAGTGCTAGGCCTAGGCAAGGAAAATCTGAGTTCAAATAAGGCCTCAGACACTAGCCATGTGACCCTGGGCAAGTCACTTAACCTCTGCCTCAGTTTGCTTAACTGTAAAATGGAGATCATAATAGCACCTACCTCCCAGGGTTGTCGTGAGGATCAAATGAGATAATATGAGCAATGCCCAGCATATAGTAGGCACTTAATAAATGCTTGTTCCCTTTCCTTCCCTTCCCTTCCTCCAACCCTCCAACAAACCTATATTGGGTAGGTTTGGCAATTAGGAGTTTATTGTTGTATTGAGATAGCAAGTTCAGTAGAATTGTATGGTGGTGATGAAATGTAGTCATGGGTTGTACACACATTTTTCAAGAAGTTTGTCATTGAAGGAAAGGGGAAGAGGGGGTAGTAATTGTATTTGGTATGAGAGTCAAGAGAAGGCTTTTTGTTAGTATCGTGCAGACCTGAGCATGTTTGGCCAAGTATAAAGGAAGCAGTGAAGAGGAAGAGATTGAGGTTGTACAAGAGAAAGAAGGATTACTGGAACAAGATGGTGAAGGAGGTAGGAAGGGGTAAGAGAGCCGTTGCCTTGACACAGAGCAGGAAGTGGAAGGGAAGGGGAAGAGAGTAGCTGGTCGTATGCCAAGAAGTTTCAAGGAGGGGAGTCGGCCTCATTCTTTTTCGTTAGATTGGGGGTTACTTCTCTTAAGAGCGGAGATTTAGGAGGAGCTTGGGAGCTTGAGGAGAGTCAGGTTTGGAACTGTTGTTGTGATGAAGGAAATCCTATATCCATTAAAAACTGACCGCTATTGGGCAGTAATGGCAATGGCCTCGCTGAGGTTGTATACCATAGATTTGTGGTGGAGGGAATCAGCTTGATTGTGTGACTGTCTCAAATTATGCTCATCCCCCCATAGAAAAGAGTCAGAGAATTTCAGAATTGGAAGGGATGGCAGAGGCCGTTTAGTCCAGGGCTTAAACTTTTTCCACTCTCAACCCCCAAGATTCCATCTGTGGCAATGGTGTCAACCTCAAATAGAAATCAGGCCACTGAATCACATGTAAGGCACATTTGGACTTAGAAAACTATGTCAAGATTATCTATGTTTTATTACATGTTTTATTTTGTTAAATATTTCCCATTTCGATTTTCATCTGACTTGAACGGTGCTCAGTCGCCAAATGTTCGTACAACCTTTAAGACGTTAAATGAGCAGAACTGACTGTCTCTCAAGGTAACCCATTGTACTTTCGGAGAGGTCTGATTCTCGGGCAGCTTTTATTTCTGTCAAACCTACGTTTACCTATCTGAAACTGCCATTTATTGCTTCTAGTTCTGAGAACAAATCAAATCTTTTGTCGGCATGACAGCATTTCAAATCCTCGAACAGAGCTGTGAGTGTTGTCGTATTCTATATGGCACCTGCACATAACAGGTGTGTAATGCATGTTTCTAATTGAATGACTGTGTTTCATACTACAGGGCAGCTGGGTAGCACAGTGGATAGAGCGCTGAGCTTGGAATCAGGAAGACTCCTCTTCATGTTCCAATCTGGCCTCAGACAGTTAAACAGCTGTATGATCCTGGGCAAGTCACTTCACCCCGTTTGCCTCAGTTTCCTCAACTATAAAATGAGCTGGAGAAGGAGACGGCAAACCATTCCAGGATCTTTGCCAAGAAAACCTCAAATGGGGTCAACAAGTCAGACACTTCCTACCCCTCATTCTTTGTTCCCCAAATGATTCCTTTCAGGTATCTCTCAAGAAGAATCTTAGACCTTGAAGGGACCTCACAGATCATCTATACTAGTTTCTTCTCCCCTCAGAACAGCAGTTACTGTCTTCTACACAGTAACGTGTATGTATTGTCTCACACATTAGAATGTAAGCCTGAATCAGGCAGGGATTGGTTTTGCTTTGTAATCTGCAAGAAAAAGCGAGGCTGACAACTTTGTGTGATTCTGCCTCACTTAAATCCAATGCACGCACAAGTCAAGACCTCACCGCGTGATGCCATTGGTCCTGTTTGAAAAGGACAGCCAACAAGAGCTATCCCCAGTACTTAGCACAGTGCCTGTAATACAGTAACTGCTTAATAAATATTGGTTGGTTGGTAGTTGATTGATCGAGGCTGTTTAAAAGGCTTAGTGGTAATTCACTTCAATTGTGGAAAAAACACTGAGGAAGCTATAGGACCATTGTATTTTGTTTAGACCTTTTGTTCCATTTAGAAAGAACGATGGGGTAAGGGAAGAGAACAAGCATTTATTCATCTGTTCAGCATAATTAAGCTATTTGCCAGCACCATGCTAAGCATTTTCCAAATATCATCTTACTTGATCCTCATAACCCCCCTGGCAGGTAGGTGCTATTATGATCTCCATTTTACAGGCGAGGAAACTGAGGTAGACAGAGGTTGACTTGCCCAAGGTCACATGGCTAGTAAGTATCTGAAGTCAGATTTGAAATCAGGTGTTCCTTGACAGGCTCAGTGTCCTATCTACATCGCCACCTAGCTGCCTTATTGATGTGTCTGTAGGAGGGCAACGGAATGGTGTAACCCGGGAGTGCGGAGCCTGCAGCCTCAAGGCCACATGTGGCCCTCTAGGTCCTCAAGTGCAGCCCTTTGACTGAATCCAGACTTTCCAGAACAAATCCTGTTAATAAAATAAACCTTTGACTTCATGTCATATGAAGACTGAGTCAAGGAATTAGGGCTCTCTACCTTGAAGAAAAGAAGACTTGGAGAGACATGATTGATGTCCAGATATTCGAACGGCTATGCTATGGAAGAAAGGTTAGTCTTGCTCTTGGTCTAAGATAGGAGAACGAGGGATGCAGGGGAGGAGTCACAGAGAAGCAGGAACGTGTGATGGAGCAATCCAGACAGAAGGGGTGAGCTTCATCAGGAAGCAATGGATTCCCCTCAAGGTCTCCTTACTGGAGATAGTGTAGAGCAGATATGTGTTTGTTTAAGTACAGGTTGGGCCAGCTCAGGGGTGGGGAGCCTTCAGCCTCAGGGCCACTTGTGGCTTTCTAGGTCCTCCGCTGAGTCCAACTTATACAGAACCAATCCTTTTATTGAGGGGATTCGTTCGGGGAAGTTTGGATCCAGTCAGAGGGCTGCACTTTAGCCGTGGTTCTACCCCCAGTGTGTGGAGCTCTATCTAAGCAGCTGGCCTGAGCCTGAGTCCTAACAGTAGGCTGTAGCCCATCTCCCAGCATTTGGAAGTAACTAGGTGACCCATGACTCATAGAGCAGGTAGCCTACTCAATGGAGAGTTCACAGATGTGCTGTATACATGTATTAAGCGTGTGTATGTATGTATATGATTTTATAAATGTAATAAGTCTAAATAATATACTTCTGTGTACATATATATGTATACGCACACATACATAAATGCATTAAGGCATTGGGGTCATTTTCAAGCTTTTTCAGATTGTGAACTCTTTCATACTTTTGGACCCCAGTCTGACTCACTCCTTGGGGAGACCTGGAGTTGATAAACTAGGAACTTATTCAGCATGCTCTCCGTGAAAACTTTTCTTTCAAGTAATCCCTAGAGGGGACATTCAGAATTTAGGATTTTTTTAGAAACTTTTGTGAGAAAACATGATGAAGCTGAGTTTTAATTTGTATTTAACTTGTTTTGAAGTTACTGTATTTACTTGTGTAATGGTCAACTTTGAGTTAATGTTCGTGCCTTTATTTGAGAGTAGGAAAATAGAGGGAAAGCATGTTTACCTTCAAATTTCCTAAGATCTCTTAGTTCCTGTTCTTTGTTTAATTCCTCATTACTCTGATCCCTTATGCATCTGGAATCACTGTGAATTGATGCTTCTTGTGCCTTCTTCTTGTGGTTTGTTAAGGGCTGCCCTTAGCTCAGAGGGGAGAGATGAGGAGCTCCCCAGACCTCTTCCTGTTATTCTGGTTTTCTTTTTAATCCGCTGTGCTTTATTTTATGCATTCGAGAACGTCTAGCTTCTTAAAATTCTTTATGTCATGGACCCCTTTGGAAATCTGCTGAAGTCTTTGGGCCCCTTCTCAGAATAGCGTTTTTACGTCTTTGAAAGACAGGCTAAATTTCAGATAGAGGCTAGTGAAAATAAAGATGTATTTTTTTCCATCCAAGTTCAAAGACCCTTTGAAATCTATCATAACTCCTGGTCTAGTGGTAGAATGGGAACCATTGACAGCATCACAAAAAAAAAAATGAAACTGACTCTTCTTTAACAGACGAGACATCTGGTGGGAGTCTTATGCAAATCATTTGTCTGTGTGTGAACAGACTATTGACTTGTTAAAGCAAAGAAGTAATAAACATGAGAAGATACGGCTTGCAATTGACCTATTCTAAGTAAGTTACCGATACCCAGGGCATCAGCATAGGCCGCCACCATTTCCTGTAGAAGTCTAATCAATAAAATAAATTGTGCAATAGGGAAGTGAAAATATCCTAGAAACAACTTCAGCTAGGAAGCACTTTATCTTTTTGTCATGCAGGAAAAAGGTGTCAACCAAGACCAACAGTGGTACAGAGGCGGCAGACTCCCTTTGCTGAAGCGGGGCAGGGGATGAAGCCTGCAAAACGCCTCAGTGCTGCTGGGACCGGATTAAAATATAATTGGGAAATGTTGGACACAACAAATAAAAACACATTACCACATTTTGTTTTTGTTTTTCACTTGTGTCCGACCCTTCGTGACTCATTTTGGGGTTTTCTTGGCAGAGATTTTGGAGTGGTTTGCCATTTCCTTCTCCAGCTCGTTTTACAGTTGAGGAAACTGAGGCAAACAGGATTCAGTGACTTGCCCAGGGTCTCACAACTAGTGCCTGTGGCCAGATTGGAACTCAGAAAGATAGTCTTCTTGACTCCAGGCCCAGCACTCTGTCCTCTACACCACTTAACTGCCCTACATTACGACATAGATAATGTCAATTTGTGACTTTCTAAGTCAATATGGGGCCTGCAGGGATTCATTTCCAGGAAGACTATAAACATTTACCTCATAAAATCATCTTGACCTTACCAATAATGGTTGTACTTCCACGTTCACAAACTCTGAAATTCCTTTATTGCATCATAATCTTCTATCATTTCATTTTTCCCTATGCCTTATCCCTAGGCCATCACCCACACACTGGCTATTGATGCTTTCCTCCCTTCCCTATCCCAGCTTTTGGTGAACCAACATAATATGACCCTATCCTCCATCCTTAATTCCTTGTCCCCTTGTCCTGTCGCCAGTCACACCTTGCCAACCCTCTCCTCACCTCCCTTCTTGGCTGAGGACTCATTCATTCATTCATTCATATGCTGAAGATTGGAACTAGAAGAAGTCACAAAACCGTGCTGTGTGGATTGGCTACAAATCTGTGTGTTTTGGCTTCACCTGAGGCTCTCACCGCAGCAAGATAAATCCTTCCGCTCCTCAGTAATCAAAGAACCATCTCGCTTTCCACACCAGCCCATCCAAACCTCATCTCTCCTCAAGCTTCCCATGGCATACCCTCTTACAACCCTCCACTGATGGATGACCTTGCCTTATATTTCACTGAAAATCGGAGGCCCTTTACCACAATTGCTCTTGTTTCCCTCTCTTTTCATCTCCTGTGACTCAGGTGTCTACCTTTCTCCATGCTAAGGCTAACCCGTCTTGGTATGCCTGTGATCCACTCCTGTCTTCTCCAGCAGATTGCCCCCTTCCTCTTAGATTTAAACTAGTCCTAGTGACTTCAGACCCACCTATGTCTCCTCCATTCTTGAGAAATCCTCATTTGATGCTACCATACCTTCTAGCTCCCTTCCAATTGCTTCTCCTCTTCCCAGCTACAACTTCTTGAAAAAGCTGTCTACCCTAGGTTCCCCCCTTCCCACTTTGTCTCTTTTAAACCATCTGCAGTATGACTCATGCCCTCATTCCCATGACACTGCTCTCTCTAAAGTTACCAATGACTGTTTGAAATACATTTTTATTGATATCTTTGGTTTTTATATTGCTTAGATTTCCCCTGTATATCTTGGATAGACTGCAAAAGGACAGTGAACCAGACCCAGAATTGACTAAAGAGGAAAAGATGAGCATGAATTGCATTCAGTAAATTGTATGATGTTCTCAATGACCTCAAGCTTTTCCCTGAAACAAAACCCAATCTTTTTAAGCAGTATTCTTTCTGTGAAGCTCTGCGGCAGTGATTCCTGGACTATTATAATCTCAGAGGAATCAAAATTGAAGGTCACCTAAAGGGCAGCAGAGGAATTATGATGGTTTAAAAAGACTGCATCATATTACAATTGACAAAATTTCAGATAAAAATCAGCATTAAAACTACCATCAGAGAGATGTATGATGAAAGAAGAGGCAAGCCAGTCATCTAGCAAGAATGATAGCCCATGTGGACGGTCACAGTGCTGCACTGATACCCATGTGGTGTCAAGATAGTTTTGAGAACAGTGGTATGATATTCATCTAGAAAGGTAGTTTGGAGACAAATTCTAGAAGGGTTCAGAATATCAGGTGACTTGATCTCTACTTCCTGTGAATTCTTAAAGCTTATCTCATCCATTCCCTCATTTTAGCCCTAGGTGATAGACCAATCCCAAAGTGGCATCAATTACTTTTGGACATTAGAGTTCCCTCCTTGCTTGAGGTCTTTAAGCAAAGGTTACATGTGCTGCAGAAGGATTTTTTTTTCAAGTATGAGTTATTATGTATGGTAAGACACAGATCCTTTTACATTTCTGAAAGAAAAATTCTATATTTTTTTTTGTTTTTTGTTATTTGGCAGGGCAATTGGGGTTAAGTAACTTGCCCAAGGTCACACAGCTAGTACATGTGTCAAGTGTCTGAGGCCAGGTTTGAACTCAGGTCCTCCTGACTCCAGGGC
>JAQQSZ010013316.1:0-11786 GCA_028646595.1 Phalanger gymnotis | reverse complement strand
GGGGGGAGGAAATGGGGAGAAAATTTGTAATTCAAACGCCTGTGAAAATCAATGCTGAAAACCAAACATGTCAAAAATAAATTTAAAAAAATGAAGTCTGATGCTACTCAAGGTTAAATGAGTTGCTCCACCTTCCAACATATGGATCCAACAGCCAAAGTTCAAACCTTATATCTTCTTATTCCAAGCCATATTTGACTTTCCATTCCAAACCCTACTGTACTGTTCTAAATATTTCCCTTTACATTTTTCTACTTTGCTATGTAACCTGTCCTTACTAAGTAGCTGGGGAAACTAAAAGTCACAAAGGCATTTTCAAATATTAACCCTAGGAGAGTTTTTTGCACCTAGTCAAAGCAAAGTATTTCTTCAGAATGATTCTGCCCTCTATATAGGACAGGTAGAAATGGTTAATTTGTTAATGACCACCTTGGAAAGCTAGGACATACCTTTTAACAATTCTGGTGTCAGTTGCCTAATCAATAAGATGAGAAAATCAGAATAGGTCTCATCTAAGGTCTTTTCCCATTTACCAAATCTATAATTCCATGACCCCAAAGTTTTCTAGAAGTTTTGATAAGTTAGAGAAATTTTATACTATTGTGAGGTGTTGCTTAGGGATTCACATGGTCAAGTCATCTTTCAACATTGATTTCCCAGGGGTAGTAAAAAATTTACTATCTGGGGCACCTAGGTAGCACAGTGAGTAGAACACTGGCCCTGGAGTCAGGAGGACTTGAGTTCAAATCCAACCTCAGACACGTGACACACTTACTAGCTGTGTGACCTTGGGCAAGTCACTTAATCCCAATTGCCCGCTTTCCTCCATGCAAAAAAAAAATACTATCTTTACTCTATAAATATGTTATGTTTGCTCATTTGTATGCTCTCATTTTCCCCAAGGAGAATGTAATTTCTTTGAGGGCAGGAGGTGTTTACATTTTTTTCTTTGTATTTTCAGTGCCTTGCAGAAATTTTGTGCTTAATAAATGTTTTTTTTTTAATTGAACGTAGTTGTTTCTGCATTTCCTCTCTCAAATTTATGTCCTCAACATTTAGGTATCAACAACATCCTTGGATGTTACAAAACCTACTTTAGTACAAATATGAGTATTTTGGGGATAGAGCTCCATTCTCTTGAAACAACGTAAGCTATAATTTACACTCTCAGATGGAGGGCCTACATTCATTAGATCATAGATCTATGGATGTCATAAGATGTATTGTTGCCAAACTCCACATCTTATTGTAGTTTCTTGTGAAAAAAATTACATATGCTAGTATATAAATAAAAACTCTCTTTAGCATGCATGAGATAAAAAAACCAACAACAACTTTGTTTCTATGTATTTCAAGGCAAGATAAGAAGTGTGCATTGTTGCTGATGCTTAATAAATCAACCAATCAAAAATATCGAGTGACTCCTAAGGAAAAAACAATGAAATGGGCATTTTTGGAAGAGACTAAAAAATAAGAGGACATAGTATCTGCCTTCACATACCTAGTAATGATCAGAGTGATAATATGAAAAACATTTAGAAACCTCAAAATCTAAAGATCAATAGAACATAAGGTAGGCTCTATATGTTGACTGTTCTAAGTGGAGAAATCAGAAGTCAATCAAGGAAGGTTCCCTGGAAGACATGACTTAATTAAGTCAGAAAAGGATTAGGGTGGCCCCTTATATCATTAATAGGAGTGGGATCATGAAGTCATAGAACTCAGAGCTGGAAGGGGCATTAGAGATAATTATGTCACACTCATTTGTTTTATAGATGAAGAAACTGAAATCAAGAAAGGTAAAAAATCTTAATTATGCTATGTCTAAGAATGACTACTGAGAAACTCTAAAGGAAACTTAGGAGATGCCATTGTCTATATCTTGTGGAAAAGACTAGCAATTTACTTGAGGTTTATGAACTTATATGTACCCTTTTTAAAATTAGTCCTCTTGGGCACGTCATTTAACTCCAACTCCATATAAGTGTTTCCGAAAGCAGTAATTCTATACAATCTATAAACTCCTCTTTAAAAATCCATGATTCTATGATTTCTATGACTTTGGTATTTCTCCTTCACTTGAAGTGAGATTTAAACTTTAAGAGATTCACTTAGAAATCACAGTGACTATCAGAGACATGAGAGCAGTCACAACTTGCCATCTATTACATGGCTATTTTAGTTCTACTGGCTTTTTTATATACTCAGCTTGGATGACAACAGGGAATTGCATTGAAAATCAGAGCTGTATTTCCCCAAATTTCTTTCTAAAGTATATTGAAAGTTTCCATTTTAATGTTGCAAAGGGTCAGGATTAAATGTAGCTTCTCTATCTCTACTAGAACAGCAGGCATTCCCATAGTTCCTTTTTCCCCCATTTCCATCTAGCACCTTTCACCTTTTTTATTTCCTATGAAGCAGACACCAATATAGGGTCCATCATTTCTGCAGAAATATTTTCTCTGCCTGGTGTCTCTTCCTTAGACAGATATACTGATGATGCAATTTCCCATGCCATCATTTTGAAATGAAAGGCTTTTGATAAATCTCAAATTGCAAGTCATACATCCCTCTTCATACTCTCTTACTTCAAATATGTGGCAGCAAAGGGAAATCAAAGAGAAGAAGGATAAAGGGAGGGGAAAAGAGTGATGGGGGTGGGAGAGTGAGTGAAAGTGAATCTATAGAAAGGAAAAGGGCAGAACCAGATGTCTCCAGAGCATAGCAATCCAGGCCAGGCAAAAGGTCAGTGAGATGCAAAAGTTTGAAAGAATGAGAACAAAGAAACCATTTAATACAGAGATATTAGTACCAACAGCAACTGAGATGCTGAGTAGCCTGGACCACACATTGAAATGGAAGATGTCTCTGTTCTCAGGGCCAAATGATGTTTTTTGAAAGTGTAGAGCACTCACCGAGTAGAAAGGTGGGTATAAATCAAAGCCTCGATAAAAGCTCACAACAAAGGAAGACTGGAATCAAGAGCTCTGTGGCTAATATAAGAGCGTGGGACAAGTTCTCCCTCCCGCAATTACTCTGTGTACCTTGGTGAAGGGCACTCCAGATATGTGAATATCTAATAAGAGGACATACTTTACCAATGCAAATTAATACTTTTTTTCTGTACTTTCAGTCTTAGGGAAGCTTCTGCCACGCTAAAGGGTTAAGTGACTTGCCCAGGATCAAACAGCCAGTTTGTGACAGAAGTTGGGCAAGAATTCTAGACAGATGATCTCTATCCCCTAAATTTTCCCAGAGGCAGAAAGTATTGGGATACTTCAATATAACTAGTGACATATAATTAATCAATATTTCTTAAGGAAAAATAGCTTTAATTTTCATAGTGCTATTTGTTTTTGAAAAGATAGCTACGCATTCTTCCGTGTGATCCTATTCACCCCACAGGAGGCTGGAAGTGTAGGCATTGCAAGTACCCATTTTACAGAAGAGGAAATAGACTCAGATAACATAACTTGCACAATGTCATACACCTATTAAATGAGTCAGATCTTAAATTGCAAGTTTTGGGTGCCTTAGATTTCAATGGATTATCTCCTCAAACTAAAGAACTATGAGGATCCAGTGATGAATAGATATACCATAAACCCTTGAAGAGCTTACAACACAACCAAGTTGAGAATATAAAACATACACGTGCAAAAAAGTTGACAGCAATCTCAGAGTTAACCCAGTCTAATTTGCATCTGATAAAGCCTACATTCTTCAATAAACACTCCGTTTAGACAGATGGCTGGTGAAGGAAAATGTCATCCAATCCAAAAGGAAATTTTTTAAACTCATACTAAAATGTATGTAGGTCCTCAGCTCTCATAACTAAAAAACTATTAAAAATTCACCATGTCTCTGTAGAGCAAGTTTTAAGGAATTAAATGTCTAGGTATTTTTCAATACTTCAGTGGTTTTCAAGAATTTACATTTTACTGCAGATACTACTACTACCTGTAAAGAGATGATTATATACACAACACTTTCAGAAGGAAAAGTGCACAAATATTATTGGGATGGGGATCAGGGAAGACTTCCCTTAAGAGATGCCATAAAACCCAAATCTTGACAGAAATTGTCAAGAAAGAGATTGAAGGATAAGGGATTATGTCCTAGGAATGGAAGAAAGAGGATACAAAGCCATATAGATATAGACATACAGAAAGATATAGATATCTACAGATAAAGATATGCTGAAGCAATAGGGAGCCATTGAAGGTTTTCATACAGATAGTGACATAGTATGCTTTAGGCATAACATTTTGGCAACTGTGTGGAAGGTGAATTAAAGAAGATAGAAATTGGAATCTAAGCTCCCAATAAAGATTCTATTACAATACTCTTTCAAGAGTTGGTAAAGACCCACATGAAGGAATTTAAATAAAATTCCAGAACAACAGTAGAGAATTTTTTCATGAGTCAGGACAAAACTAGTTATTAAATTAAGGGCACACAGAGAAAGGATTATGGTCTCAGAGAAAGCTTAAGTCTAGTATGTATTGGAATTGTCTGCTAAGACTTCATGGAGGAGGTAGTGTTTGAACTGGATCTTAAAACTGCTCAAGGGCATAGCAATAAGCTCAAATAAAGTCTATCTGTAAATAGTTACTGAAATTTTACTAAATGGAAATCAGAAAAGAATTATAAGTAATATTTATGTGCTCCTTTTTTTGAATATGGCTTTTTTCTTTATTTAGAAAGCAATTCACCAAAAACAGTGTGGGAGGACTTGAACCTCTAACAAAAATGTAGAAAGGAAACCCAAGAATCTTCTTAAGGAAGAGCCACTCAACTGCAGGATTCTCAGGAAGCCTTTGTAGCAAGATAACATATCCCCTTGTCCTAGGTAAAGTTAGTCTGTTGTGTAATCAAGGGAGTCAAACCAGCATACCAGTCATCAGGTACCTGAAAACGGGATAGTCCACATATTTGAAGCCTGTCACCTCTCCTTCCTGAGGCTTATCTCTCTCCCTGTACCATGAAGTTGTGAGAGTCCTAAGGCAAGCCATTTCCTGAGATGGGGCCAGGGACCAGGAGAGGCAAGAGGCCCAACACAGGCCAGGCCCTATGACCTAGGTCAGGTAGGTTTAAGGCAGCCAGATCTGGCAGGAGCTGTGAAGGGAGAAGATGCTCAGAGTCCAGGAATCTGAAGTCGGGATGGTCTCCAGAGAGGGACCTCAAGGCCCTCCAGGAGTGCTGCTCTTCTTTCCTTGGTGGCACACTAATCCTTTCTGTCCATAGTTGACTTGTCTTAGCAAAGCTGGGTTGCCAAGGTCTGCTTATGAGGAAGCTGAAATTCATGGTTGCAGAGTGAGAAAAGCAGTCCTGGAGGAACCTGTGGCACTGCCTGTGTTACTTTTATCCAGAGGCCGGCTGGGAGTTTTTCCTTCAGGTACTGCTGGAAACCTCTGGGTCCTGGCCTTTGCCAGGCTCGGCTCCTCTGATGGCCATTTGAGGTGTGGCCTGTTTGTCAGCTGAATTGCAGGCCGTGTGGCTGTACACAGATATGTAGCCCTTGCTGGTGAGTAGGCAGCAGTGCTTGGTATAGGCATTGTCTTGGGTGGCTCTGCACTGTGGGCACACATTTTCTCAGGATGAGACATACTACCTGGCCTTCCTCATCTTCAGTGTGTGGGACAAGTAGATGTTTCGAGACTCCCCACTGTGCTTGCAAAAATGCAGAGGGGGTCCCTAGGGGACATGAGTTCCTGCCTCATGCTGGGGCCAGGGCCTTGGCTTGGCTCTGTCTCTACCCCCTGGGGCTCCAGCTTTTGCTCTCTGAGAGCCCCCACCACCCTCCTAAATAATCCCTCCACAGATTGAAGACCTCCATCTAAATTGAGGAACCTACCGTGCAGGCCACCAGCCCTGGTGGGGAAAGATGATGGGATCAGGCCATGTGCTCTTTTTTCTAAGCAAGATTTCATTAGTTAAGGGATTCTCCAGTAAGTAAACTTCTACCAATGTAAATTAGCAAGCATTCTGCAATTTTTTCATCATTATAATAGTCTACAATGCTTAGCACACTACTTTACATAATACTAGACACTTGAAAACCACTGAGTTATTGAAAAATACCTAGACATTTAATTCCTTAAAACTTGCTCTACAGAGACATAGCATATTTTTGATAGTCTTTTAGTTACGATGCTGGTTGTTGAGCCATTTTTCAGTTGTGTCTGACTCTTCATGACTTCTTTGGGGGTTTTCTTGGCAGAGATACTGTAGTGGTTTGCCATTTCCTTTTCCAGCTCATTTTATAGATGAGGAAACTGAGCCAAACAGGACTAAGTGACTTGCCCAGGGTCACACAGCTAGTGTCTGAGGCCAGATTTGAACTCAGGAAAATGTTTTCCTGACTCTAAGCCAAGCACTCTATCCACTGTGCCATATATCTATTAAGATGCTTTAATAAAGGATTCTATTTTCATTTTTTTAAATGAGTAGAAAAGCACATTAATGAATGTCTTAGATAATCATGCCTATAAATAGATATGATCTGCTTCTTTACCACAAGGCCTGGATCAATGCTCCATGACATATTTAAAGACTTTTTTTACCTTAATTGCAGACAAAAACTTAGAAGAAACAGTATCTTGAGTGGTATAACAGACAAAATTTGCTAACACCATCTATAATCTCTAAGCACCGAGAAATGGAAACATCAGTGAAAGATCTGCAAATGAATTGGTTCAAAGGTCAAAATCTTCATGGAAGTTATACAATGCCCTATATTGCTTTCTAAATCCAGTAGGGTTCAAATATCAAAGCAAATATATCACAGGATGCAAAACATTTGTCATGATCAAAAAGTCTTTGATGGACAATAACACCTAAAGGATGTGAAAAAATAGAACTGATCCAGCCATTCTGGAGAGCAATTTGGAACTATGCCCAAAGGGCCATAAAAATGTTCATACCTTTGACCCAGCAATACCACTTCTAGGGTTGTATCCCAAAGAGATAACACAGGTGGGAAAAGGATCCATACGTACAAAAATATTTATAACAGCTCTTTTTGTAGTAGCAAAGAATTGGAAATCAAAGGGATGTCCATCAATTGAGGAATGGCTGAACAAGTTGTAGTATATGAAGGTAATGGATTACTATTGTGCAGTAAGAAATGGGGATGATATAGACTTCATAATAACATGGAAAAACCTATACAATATAATGCTGAATGAGTGGAGTAGAACCAGGAGAACATTATACACAACCACAGATATATAGATTTTGTGATGACTAACCCTGATAGACTTTGCTCTTCTGAGCAATACAAGGTGCAAAGACAATTTCAAAGGACTCATGATGGAAAGAACTATCTACATCCAGAGAAAGAACTATGAAGTATGAATGCAGATTGAGGTACACTGTTTGCTCTCCATTTTTCCTCTTTTTTTCTCTTTTGTTTGTTTTTGGTTTTTCTTAGTTTTGTTTCTTCTTTCTCATGATTCATTCCATTGGTCATAATTCTTCTTTACAATTTGACTATTGTGTAAATAAGTTCAATGTGAAATTATACGTAGAAGATACATCGGATTCCATATCATTTTGGGGAGGGAAGAAGAGGGGGGGAAGAAAATCTGGAACTCAAAATTATGTGGAACTGAGCATTGTAAACTAAAAATAAAAAATCTTAATTATAAAGAATATGAAAAATACAATCTGTTATATGCTTGAGAGCAGGAACTGTCTTTTGTCTTTCTTTGTATCAACCAGCACTTCATATAATACCTAATACCTTGTTGTTATTGTTGAGTTGTTTCAGCCATGTTCAACTCATCACAACTCCATTTAGGGTTTTCTTGGAAAACCACTGGAGTGGTTGGCCATTTCCTTCTCCAGGTCATTTTTACAGATGAGGAAACTGAGACAAACGGGGCTAAGTGACTTGACAGGGTCACATAGCTAGTACATGTCTGAGAACAGATTTGAACTCAAGAAGAGGAGTCTCCCTGACTGAAGCCCAGAGCTTTATATACTGTACCATGCATTAATATTTTATATTAATAAGTTCCCCAAGGAGGAGCAGCTACCTATATCATCTTTCTCCCAAAATGAAGACCATTCTCTGTGTTCTTAGACTACTTGAGCACTATCCCTAATGTCAGTCATTCTAAAATAAGATAGAAAGTTGACTATAGAGAGCAAACCATCTTCCTAGCTTCTAAAAGGGAAAGGAGTGACTTGGAGCTGAGAAACTACAAACTTGAACTGTAATGGGACCTGGGATCACGGTAAGTGTTGACAGCAAGAAAATTGTTCCATCTGCTTCCTGTATTACCAAGTCATGTGAATCTTGCTCATTACATGGGAGAGTGCCTGAGAATCCATTTTGCATTAGCACAGGATGAATGAGCACCTTATCTTTAAAAACCATCAAGGAATAAGGCCTTTTCAGAGACACATCTGTTTTGTTTCTAGAGGCCCTCACCGCTTTACTCTCCCCCACTACCATCTGCCTACAAGTGCTGGTTCAAACCAGATTGTGATGTTGTAGAAGCCAAAGATTTGGAAAAAAGAAAGAGGTGGCTTAGTGTGGTCAGAACTATGAGCTAACAGGAAAACTGTTCTGTAATCTGGGACTACATTCAGCCTCTCAGGCCCTAAGATGGTTATCTTTCATGTCAATGTGAGAGAGTCCAAAAAAAAAAAAAACTTACATTAGTACCTTGCTGATTTGGACTTATGAGGAAGTAGGAGGGAAGGTTGGTTTCAATTAGTTAAATGTCTGAATTCTATATTATATTTGAAAATGAATTTTCATTACTTTCCTATGTACATATTGTAGCTTGAACTAGGTTAAGGAAGTGTTACCTGGTAGTGGCCCTTGAAAAATCTGCTTAAAGAAAAAGATAACAATCATTTTAAATTAGCATATTCATTGTTTACAGGTTAACTGGATGCTTCTGAAAGCAACTGAGGTTTGGCTTATTCTTTTAAGCAGTTTAATCATTTAGCCTGCCATCTCCTTTACGATTTTAATTTCCCTAGCAAATCTTTTTTCAGATGGTTCAAAGATAGAGTTCAGCCCAGTCCCTGTCTCTAGTTATCTTGAATTCTGAATTAATAGGGTCTGAATTAATGATGTGTTACTATATTAAACTTGAAGCACTGTCCTTCCCCATTGTGAAAGAAAGGGCTGCACAGCAAGCCCAGGGCTGTACACATTGCTGTTGCTAATCATTACCCCTCCCCCTGCCCCTCCCACCATGATTCCTGGGGGAGAAAATGGATTGAGGTGCTCTGGTATTTTGCATTCCTTCCCGGCTCCAATTTCCATTGCAGCTGCCTGCCACCACCCTTTTGTGCCTACTGTGACAGAATTTTCAGGAAATATTAGGTTTGTTTTCTAGGAACCCTCCCCAGTTACCCTCCTAGTGATGATGAGGCATTCATACACAAGACACCAGATTTACTTCCCAGTATAGCACAGAGAAGAAAGTTTTTCAAATATTCTGCTGGGGCATGCAGTTTGGCTCAATGTATGTCATATAGAGAGACTATTATTTATTTGTAAGTGCTATTATGTGGCACCAGTCACTATATAGCAGAGCCTCAGACTGTCAGCTGATGCCAGGAATTTTGTCAGTCAAAGATGGAGTGAGCCAACATTTTTGGCACGGGGCTCGGTATCCTTAACAGCAGAGCCTGCGGCAGTTCAAGCCTGAAGGCTCTTTCACATGTTGCATAGGAGATTTATGTCACAGCACTGGCCAACACTGGCTTGGATAATCCAGCACCAAGTGAGTAGCCACTGGCATTTATAGAATAAGGACTGTGATGTGATAGATGAGAGAATGTAAAACTACACAGCTGAATATCTGGGAGCCTGGGCCCTGGTATCCCTCTCTGTCAGGAAGCAATCTTAAGCCCTCATCCCAGAATTGGGTCTAATATACTACCATAAGATTGACAAGTTGTTTGAAGCTCTCGGGTTTTGTCCTCGTGGGTAAGATGATGAGAACAGATCCCCCAAATTTAGGTGTTTTGAAGACACACGAAAGAAAGGGGAAAAATGTATATAGAATAATCTTTGAGTCTTTGAGTATCTGAAAATTCTAGGCTAATTAACATTTGAAAGAATATCTTCGTGGCAAGGACACTGTCAAATAATTATTTAACATCCCAAAAATGCCCAACAGTACAAAGTACATAGGGGTTGTACAATACATGTTTGTTGATTGACAGGAAGAAAGTGATTAGAGATATTTGGAAGCTAGAGAAATTTCAAGGAGCAGTATAAGTTTTTTGCCAGCCATCTAGAACCTCAGTTTCATCCTATGTGAAATGAGGAGGTTAGAGTACCTGCTCTAGAAAGTTCCTTCTAGCTCTAAAATGCCATCTTATGCTATGTAGGATTTTTTGTGAATCAGAATTTTATACCTGGAAAGGTCTTTAGAGATCATCTACTCATTTCATCAATGAGGAAGCATTTAATTTCCTCATTTGATCAATGAGGAAAATGAAGTCAATAATGATAATCTTAGAACCTTAAATTTATTAAATGTTTTCCTGATATTATCGATCATTCAATAATCATATTTGAAGTGTTTACTATGTGTCAGCAGCATACAATGTTTACTTGCTGGCTAGAACCTAAGTTTCTTGAGCTCAGGGACAGCACTTTTGCCTTTTTTGCCTTTGTACTAAGCATAGGACCTGACATACAACAAGGATTTGACAGATATTTCTTGATTAAGTAATCATAGGTGTGGGTACTCTCTCAACTAATATGTACTGCAACCTTATTATAACCTAGCAGGGGTTCTTTCAGAGTTCCTGTAGCTGAAAAACGTATCATTCTATGGCCAACCTGGTGATGCACTTCTCCAGAATAAATTATTTTGGTATTCACACAAGAGACATTCAGTCTGTCACTCTGCCTAAACTGAAAGCATTTTTAGGTTCACAGGGCCTACCAGACCTTTCCGCTAGACTTCAGAAATTCTTGAGACCTCCATGCTATCATAAGCCATTACAGTAGAGCATTAGCTGAAGCTAGCTTGTCAATGTCTTCCATAAAATGTGGTGGCCAGACCAAAGCATTATACTACAGATACAGTCTGACCAAGCAAAACATAGTGGAAATATTTTCACCTAATTTCTAGATCTTACATTTCTTTCATATCATCTAAGATTATTTTTTAAATAAATTTTTATTATTTTTTTGTTTCTTACATCATCATAGTTGTCTCAAGTATCCATCCCTTTACCCCTCCCAGAGAGCTACCCCATATGATAAATAATATTTTTGGAGAGGAATTAAAAAGTCAGTACAACCAAACTATTCATAGACAAAGTCAGAAAGCATATGCCATATGCAACTCCTTTGGACATTCTACCTCCATCAAAAGGAGGGTTTGTGGTGTCTTCTCATATCTCTTCATTTCAATACTGCTGGATTTTTGTAATTTTATTACATTTGATTTTGATTATCTTCGATGTGTAGTTTTTTTCTTATTTATATTGTAGTTACTGCTTGTGTTGTTTTGTTGGAGTTAGGGGATATATTGTTTTTCTTGGATCTATTTCACAACTTTTTTAATGTTTATATTCATCACACACATCATTTTTGTAGTACAATAATATTCCATCATATTCAAGTAACACAATTTGGTTAGTCATTCACCAATTGATAGAATCACTTTGTCTCCAATTCTTAATCATCACAAAAATGCTGCCATAGATACTTTTTAGTTTATAGAGTTATTCCTCTTATCAATGGTTTCCTTGGAGTACAAGCCCTCTCTGGTTTAAGGGTATTGACATTTTTTTTT
>JAQQSZ010013315.1:0-11787 GCA_028646595.1 Phalanger gymnotis | reverse complement strand
CAGATTTTCCCAATGAGATATTTCACATTGTCTTCCACTTTTTCATTCCTTTGGTTCTGTTTTATAATATCTTGATTTCTCATACAGTCACTAGCATCTACTTGCTACAATCTAATTTTTAAGGTAGTATTTTCTTCAGTGGTATTTTGGACCTCCTTTTCCATTTGGCTCATTCTGCCTTTCAAGGCATTCTTCTCCTCATTGGCTTTTTGCAGCTCTTTTGACACTTGATTTAGCATATTTTTAAGGTGTTATTTTCTTCAGTATTTTGGGGGGTCTCTTTTAGCAAGTCATTGACTTGTTTTCATGGTTTTCTTGCATCATTCTCATTTGTCTTCCCAATTTTTCCTCTAGTTCTCTAACTTGCCTTTCCAAATCTTTTTTGAGCTCTTCTGTGGCCTGAGACCAATTCATATTTTTCTTGGAGGCTTTTGATATGGGCTCTTTGACTTTGCTGACTTCTTCTGGCTTTATGTTTCGATCTTCTTTGTCACCAAAAAAAAATTCTAGAGTCTGAGTCTGCATCCTTTTTCACTGCCTGGCCATGTTCCCAACCAACTACTTGACCTTGTAAGTTTTTCTCAGGGTATGACTGCCTTCAGAATGGTGTGTGCTTTGTCCCAAGCTTTGGGGCTTTGAACTCCTGTTTCCCGAGCTGCTTCTATACGGCAAGTTCTGCCATGCCAGTGCCTGGCCCCAGGAACCACCGAGCAGGACCGCAACCCAGATCCAAGGAGGGCAAAGCAAGAGAATCCTGCCTCTGAGCCAACAAAGTGCTCCCTGCATTCCAGCTCTGATCCACTGCTTGATTCCTCCCACTAGCCCTGAGGCAGGAAGCAACTACAGCTGGAGCTCTGGAAGCAGCAGCAGGAGCTTCCTGCTGCTGCAGCTGCAGCTCTGCACCACCTCTGCCACCCCCAAGGCTGGAGCCGACCATGCAGTCTTCTCACCCAGATCCAGCAGTTTTCTCATCGACCTGCTAAGCTATCTGTGGCGTTTGTGGGTTGAAAAGTCTGGTAGCTGCCATAGCTCAGTGATTCAGGGAACCTATGGCTTTCCCCACCCAATCTCCTCAGCACCTAGTCTGTCCTGGCGTGGCTCCCACTAGGCTGTGCTCTGCTCCCAGCACAATGTGATAGACCCTTCCCAGAGACCATCCAGGCCGTCTTGGGCTGGACACCTGCTTTCCTCTGTTATTTTGTGGGTTCTGTAGTTCTAGAATTTGATCAGAGCCATTTTTATAGGTGTATGGAGGGATTTGGCGGAGAGCCTAAGTAAGTCCCAGCTTTTTGGAGGACATGTTGGCTCCACCCCACCTTGATATGTGTGTGTTTCATTCAAGTGAGATTGTTCACCCATTAAGGTTGCTGTCCTTAGAAAAGGAGGTCTAAGAACTTGTGCTGTCAGCCTTCTTTGCACTGGTGTCCACAGCAGCTGCTAGCCACATTGTTGTTACAATGTTTTCTTAGGTTTTTATTGCACCACATTATAGGAACCCACCTTTTAACAGACTTATCACCATGTAAACAAGTAAAAATTATTCATATATTATATATGTGTATGCGTGTACATAGAAATATACATTCATATGCACATATATCTATATATATCTTTAATGTTTGCAGTTTTTTGCAAGTATTATTTCATTTTATCCTCACAAGAACTCTGAAAGGTAGGTGCTGTTCTTATCCTCACTTTACAGATGAGGGAACTGAATCAGAGAGTGGTTAAGTGACTTGCCCAGGATCACCCAGCTACTAAGTGACTGAAGCTGGATTTGAATTCAGGTCTTCCTAACTCCAGATCCAGCACTCCATCCGCTGCTCCGCCTGCTTGCCTTCATATGTTATAGACATGAGAAGGAAATTATTGAGTGAGGTGAAAAATGTAGAGAGAACTATGGGAATTGCATCTTGGGATTAAGGGAAGATCAACTTTTCTTTTTCTATAACAGTGATTTAGAAAAGCTTTGTGGGAGAGAGAGATTTTCAGAAACAATAATAATTAAAATATGCAAAAATATTTTTGCTACGACCACATTATTCTAAAAATTCTAGGCATCTATAGGACTAGATGGTTATGGTCTGAGATTGAGGAAAGTAACTAAAATGCAGAATTCCAAGTGTTTCTTTATTGGCTATAGTAAATGAGAAGGATTTAGCACTGAACTAATTAAAAAATTTGTTCTTCCAACTCAGCACGAACATATCAGTAAATTTATAGGAAAGCATAATTTCCCTGTATTCATGGACTGTGCTAAAAATCTATTTTTTCAAGCTAGATATACTGAAAACAAATATAGTTCCATATGGTTTTATATTCCTGCTCATAAGCTATAAGGTTAATTTTATAAATCTCAAGATTTAGAACAGAAATTTTTACGCTTCCAAATAACGTTTTTCTTTTCTCACTTTCTTGAGTACGGAAAACTTGCTGGAGCCACAATGGGGAAAATAAATTCTGCAGTTTTCCACTCCTTAAAAGACAGGAATCTGAATATTCCCAAGCATTTATTTACCCCCAGAGAGATTATAATTTTTGAAATGTGAATTTTGTGCCACTCTTACTGGTTTTCTGCAGATCAGAGAATTAGTATGAAATGTTTCCCAAAATAGGTATTCTTCCTTCTCATTATTTCCCTTCTTTTCCTTCTTCTTCTCTGAGAATTTAGTTGTTTAACTCTCATTATTATACTTAGAATCCATTTTCCACTCTAAAATTCTCAATGTAGAAATAATTTTGATGATTAATATATCTCAAATTTGCTCAAGTCTCCTTCCCAGATACTCTGAGAAACTCCAAGATTATCTATATTCAATCCTGGAAGCTTACTTGTAGACAAGGAGACAAAGAACAGGTATTTAGAAAGTAAACATTTAAAAATAGAAGAATAGGGAATATATCTTCTGCATACCTCTACTCTGCACATATTCAAGGCATTAGATTATTTTCCACAAGCACATAGGGAGGAAATTTGGGAACAAAATCCTTAGAAACAGTTAGATACCCAGGTGAGGAAACTCTCTTGGGTGGTGGGACATGATGGGGAAGATTTAGCTATGCCTTCAGTTTTTTCCTGGCAATTAGAAAACTAATCTAAGTCACGGCAAGAATTCTCTCTTTTCAGTTCTTTTGGATTATTTTTGGTAGCCTGCAAACTTGCTGTGCAGCCTAGTGTCCCCCCTCCTGTCTTGGGCACCATAATGAATGTATCCTTCATTTGTCTTTTCTTCTTCCCAGCAGTCTCTTGCTCCTTATGGTGATATCTCTTCTGCCTGCTGTGTGTACCAACTTTTGTGTATGACAAAGTCATTCAGTTCCTTCATCACCAGTCTCCAGGGAAAACAAATCTTGATTGGATGGGCTTTTGTCTACCTCAGTGCATACAGTACTGCAAAATGTAGATCTGCCAGTGTCCAACTTCTGTTCCAAATTTTTTATGAGTTTCATTTGGTCATATTCCTTTGCAAACCTATTATGAAAATACTGTGCATGAAAATGAACATATTTATACTGGCTGCTTGATCTGGTAGATAGAACACCAAACTTGGAGTCATAAAAACCCAAGTAGGAACCCTGCCTTAGGATACTTACTAGCTTAGGTAGGTCATTTAATTCTCCATCAGTTTTCCACATCTATGAAATGGGGATAATAATAAACACGTGACTCACAGGGTTGTTGTAGGTATATGCATATATTATGCATATATGCATAGATTGCTTTGCAAATGTTAAAACACTACACAAATATTAGCTATGAATTATTAATATGAGTAAAATATCAATAGCTAGACAAAAGCCCTGGCAATTCCAGAGGATTACTTGGGTTGTTTTGAATGATTTGAAATTATGAACAATTTCCAATGGTGATTAAATGTTTTTTAACCTACAGCCATCTCTTAATTATCTATGGCCACAAAAGGGGAAAGTTGATGTGGGTAATCAGAAACTGCAAGTAATCTGCATGAACAAGGCTGACTCACATGGAAAAAAAGAAACTGGCCCCGAGGGAGCTCTGTGCCCAGCTGTATGTGCTGGAGTGCCTGGATGCTCAGCTGGGTGATTGATCCGGTTTGACGGGATTGAACAGGTTGTGTTTGTAAACATTGTATCTACTGGCTTTCAGTTTTCATTTTTTTGACTCATTTCAAACAGCCACATCAGGGAGTTATGTCAAAAAAGGAAGGAAAGGCTGGAGGAGACAGAAAATGGCATAAAAAAAGGAAGGATAATGTAGATATACATATGTAACCACAAATATATGCATATAAATATTGAATACTGAATTCTCATCTTGAGGCAAAGATAGGACCATGTAAAGTGTAAATTATTCTTTCCTTTTCAAGCACACAGTTAATTATAATGTGATGAAGAGAATGGAAGTTTACTCTTTCAATCATTAGTTGTTGGGAATGTTGTCCAATGTGATGAAGATGGGTGAGATAGACTTCATTCATTTATCATATTTGCTATGTGTTACTATATATCCCAGGAACTGTTCTAGGCACTGGAAGAGAGGCACAGTTTAGCTAACATGAGAGCATTGTGCTCAGGAAGCTTGTCATTTTGTACAGATATAGGATTCAAATGAAGATATTTTATTTTGTTATTAAGTGCAGTGACAAAGTGTAAAAAAAAAAAGGTTGTATGTGAAGTCTGATGGCAGGAAAGTTGCTAATGACCTGGAAGGGATGAGTCAGGGAATGCTTTCTGGGAGATATCCCATTCTGGTTAGTCTTGAAAGGATGGGTAGAAATTCAATTGTAGAAAAGAGCAAGAAAGGATATTTGGGTATGGGGGGGCGGTGTAAGTAAAGACACAGAAACATCGGGTATATTTGGAAGCAGTCCAATTTATTTTGAGCATAGCATAAAGAGGGAATAGATGTTATATAGATGGTGAACTCTTTGAGGGAGGAGATTGTCTTTTGATTCTTTTCTGTATGCTTAGTGCTCAGCACAGTGCCTGGTATATAGTAGGTACTCAATAAATATTTATTGACTGACCAACTGGATGCAAATAGCTAATGTCAATTAAATTGGAGAGGTAGCATGACTAATGGATTGAAAGCTACTCTTGGAGTTAGGAAAACGAGTTCCAGACCCACCTCTGCAAAATATTAATTCCATGACTCTTGGCAAGCCACATGATCTCTCTATCTTGTAAGCAATTCTATAAGAACGTAAGTTACTGAGAAGATGGTTATCTGCTTTGGTAGATGAAACTTCTCCACACGGGCTCCCAGCACAGGTGTGGAAAAATCAACTAAGTGACACTAGGCGAGCAGCAAGACAAAGTAGATAGAGAGCTCATTAATTGCAGGGTCACAGGTAGACATACATTGGTTGCATAAGTCTAGCCAAATTACTTACATACTCAGTGCCCAGGAAATTCTCCAAACTCAAAGTTAGAGAGAAGATGCTGGTCTGCATTGGGAGAGAGCATTTCTTCACTGGAAGCTTCCTTTACCAATGAAATCAAAGGTCTAATATGAAGATAAAACAAACAAACGAAAAACCCAAAGCCCCCAAACCATCTTCACTCCCACCACATTAATGACTTGTCATTTTGTTGATACAGGAATTCTTCCCCCCAATGCAGATTAAAACTTATAATTTAGTAGATGATAGGCTCAAAGGTCAAGAGCTAGAAAGGACCTTAGAGATAATATATTTTAACCCAGAATTTTGCACAGTACGTGGACCCGACTATGTGCTTAATGAATATTAATTGATTTTATAAAATCACATTCATTCATTCATTATTTCTGAATATGTTTTGCCTCCCTTCTTTAATAACTTGCCCAGAGTGTACTCTTTGGAACAAGGATTAAAAAAGAAAGAGAAAGAAAAAAAAGTTCAACAATATCAGTAAGCATCAGACAGCAAATACAATATTTCATGCCCATAGTACCCCACCTCTGCAATGAAGGAAGGGATATGCATTTTCTCAGCTTTTCTTTAGATCCAATCTTGGTCATTATCACCACACAGCATTTGATTTCACTGGTTCTTTCCATTGATGTTGTTGTTGTGTATATTGTTTTCCTTGTGCTTACTTTATCCTGTATTCATTCATGTAATTCTCCCCTGTTTCTCTGAATTCTTCATATTCATCGTGTCTTACAGAACAGTAATATTCAATTACATTTACATGCCATCATTTGTTTAGCATCCTCCAGTCTATAAGTACTTGTTTTTTTTTTCAGTTCTTGTTGTCGCAAAACATATGGCAACTCATATATTGATAGATATAGAGTCTTTCTTTCTATCTTTAACTTTCTGGGCACATATGCCAAATATCACTACCTTTTGTTTAAAGAGTCTAACTCGAGGTGAGCAACCTAAGGCCTAGATGCCACACGTTGCCTTCTAGGTCCTTGGGTGTGGCCTTTTGATTGAGTCCAAGTTTTACAGAACAAATCCTTTTATTAAGAGGACTTGTTCTGTGAAGTTTAGATTCAGTGAAAGGGCTATACTCTAACCCCTCCATATTTAAGGCCCAGAGAGGTAATCAAAATTACATAGCTAGTAAGTGTCAGAGACAAGATTTGTATCTAAGTACAGTGTCCTATCTATTATGCCATACTATCTCTCAATAGAAATTAGAATGTGATATGTGCATATAGAATGCTATAAGACATTTTATCAAAGAGAGACTACTATGTATTGGAGTATCAGAGGAAGTTTTATGGAGGGCAGCAGTGAAGGAAAGGGAAGTCTTCAAAGACACAGTGGCACAGCATACTTAAACACTCAAAATTCATGACTTCTAGACTGATCTGCTCAAAATGCAGTCAGGTGATTAAAGTATCTCTATACCACACTGACAAACATTCTACAGAATGTAGCGGATAGAGCACTGGGCTTGGAGTCAGGAAAATCTGGGTTCAAATACTGCCTCAGAAAATAATTAGCTATATGACCTTGGGAAAGTCACTTACCCAGAAGCTAAGTTTTATCATCTGTAAAATGTCTCTGATGATATCATCTACCCCATCGAGTTGTTGTAACTCACTCAATAGACATTTATCTTCAATGATCATCTCTAGGCAGATGATTCAGAAATCTATCTAGTCCGAGTCCTAGTCTCTTTCTGGAGCTCTAATACCATATCACTAACTTCTTATTAGATATTTCAAACAATGTTCTATAGGCATGTCAAACTCAACATGTCCAAAACCAGAACACACCATCTTCTTCTTTTTCTAAATATGCCTCTCTTACAAATTTCCCTTTCACAATCAAGGGTACCACTATCCTTCTAGTCACCCAAGTGTATAACTTGGGTATTATCATGAACTGTTCTTTCTCACTGAGCCCCACCCCATCCATTCATGTGCCTTATCTTGTAATTTCTTTCTCTGGGTCTCTCTACATTTCTCATGTAAGTTCTCTTCTCGCCATTCACAAAGCCATTGCCCTAGTTAAGGCCCTTATTGCCTTTTGTTTGGACTATTCCAAAATTCTTCTAATCAGACTCTTGTGTCAATGCACTTCTGGCTTCCATCCACACTCCACATAGTTGCCAAAGCGGTTCCTTTTTTATTAATTAATTTATTTTTAGTTTTCAACAGTCACTTCCCACAAGATTCTGAGTTCCAAATTTTCACCCCATCTCTCCTCTCCCCATACCCCAAGTTGGCATGCATTCTGATTACTCCTTCCCCCAATCTGCCCTTCCTTTTATCACCCTTCCCCCACCTTCTCTTGTCCCCTTCCCTTCTGTTTTCCTGTAGGGCAAGGTAGATTGCTACATCCTATTTCCTATATATCCTATTTCCCAGTTGCATGTAAAAAACAATTTTTAACACTCATTTTTAAAAACTTTGAGTTCCACATTCTCTCCCTTCTTCCTTCCTTCCCATCCTCATTGAGAAGGAAAGCAATTCAATATAGGTTAAGCATGCATAGTCATACAAAACACTTCCTTAATAGTCATATTGTGAAAGACTAACTATATTTCCCTCCATCTTATCATTTATTCTGTTCTCTCCTTTTACCCTGTCCCTCCTCAAAAGTGTTTGCTTCTGATTAACCCTGCTCTCATTTGCCCTCCACAGTGGAGTGTGGAAATAGAGGACTTTCAAGCATTCCTTTTTTCCCCTGAAAGATTATACTCAGTTTTGCCGAATAGGAGATTCTTAGTTTTAATCCTAGCTTCTTCGACCTCCAGAATTTCATATTCCCAGCCCTCTGATGCCTTAATGAATTCCAATAGCTCTTCATTACCTCTAGAATTAAATAAAAACCCTGGCATTTAAAGCTCTTCACAGACTGGGCCTTTTCTTTCCAGTTTTTAAACAAATTTTTCACCTCTATACACTGTGATCAATCCATCTTGGCATTCTTGATGTTTCTCACAAATAATACAGTATCTCCCATTTTTCTACCTCTGCATTGGCTGTTCCCTATATTGGGAAAGATTTCCCACTCAACTTTGGCCTTGAAGACTCCCTGATTTCCTTTAAAACTCTGTTCCAGTTCAATCTCCTGCAGGAGACCTTTCCTGGCCTCCCACCACCCCCAAGCTGCTTGAGACTTCCCCTCTAAGACTACTTTCCATATGTTCTATATTTAACTTGTATGAACAGATTTAAGCATATGCTGTTTGTCTCCCTTGTTAGAGCATAAGTTCCTTGAAGGGCTTTTTTTTTGTTTTTTGTTTGTATCGCCAGAGCTTAACATAGTACATGGCACCATCACCATCACTACAACTACCACCCTGATCACCATTACTACTACTACTACTACTACTACTACTACTACTACTACTACTACTACTACTACTACTACTACTACTACTACTGCTACTGCTGCTGTTGCTGCTGCTGCTGCTGCTGCTAGTACTACTGCTATTGCTATTGCTGCCATTACTATTACTGCCGCTGCTGCTGCTGCTGCTGCTACCACTATTAGATCTCATTTGATATAGGCTAAAAGTAAAATTGGGCAGCTAGGTGGTACCCACTGTGGATAGAGCACCAGGCCTGAAGTCAGGAAGACTCATCTTCCTGAGTTCAAATTTAGCCTTAGACACTTACTAGCTGTATGGCCCTGGTCAAGTCATTTAACTCTGTTTGTTTCACTTCTTCATCTGTAAAATGAACTGGAGAGGAAAATGGCATATTAGTATCTTTTCCAAGAAAACCCCAAATGGGGTAAAAAAAAAAGAGTCAGACTTGACTAAAATGACTGAATAACAACAAAGTAAACCTGTTTTTAATTCTTGCATAGCTTTTTCTCAGTTACTTAAAACAGTTGCATGACCAACTTTCAGCTGTCAAATTCCAAAAAGAAATTTAAATACTTGAGAAACAGATGCCAGTTCCAGGGTAGAAAAGGCAAATTATGTTTTGTTATTAGAAATGGTAAATCTCAGTAAAAATATCCCTCATGAGAAAGTAAGAAAGCCCCCTGTTCTCTAAGATTTAATTGAGATATGAGCAATCAGTTGGAACTGGGAAAAATAAGAAAAAAACAAAGCCTTAAATACATAGCTAAAATGTTCAATCTCTTAAATCTTTAACTTAGTGAGGACTAGCTTCAAAAAATCAATAAAACATTAAAATGATTGCACAAAACCCACCAACCACAAATCAAATCCACAAATGAAAATGTGATAATAGCTATTTGCCTATTAAGTCATTTCTACAGCCAAGGCTGGACATAGCAGGGAACCCTTGGGTATTTCCAAAAGAACCTTAAGGTTATAGTTTGCTAGATACTTTGGCTTTAGTGAGTGTCTGGATTTTGTGAGAAAACAGATGGTACACCAGAGCTTTGCCTCATGAGGAATAACAGATGAGGAGATAGAGGCTTTCAATCTGGGGGCAGAATCCTGGGTGATCAGAATCCCAATCACACTGTAGATGATGATAAAATATAGTAGCGGGAGGATGAATTAAGACGACATGCTGTGTTTTATCAATAAAAGTAATGGCAAGAGATATATTTCTTACGATTATTTAACCAGAAGAGAGCTCCATAGAATGATACATTCTGCTTATAAAGCAGTGTGAAGTGGGATAGATCACACTGTCAGTGCAATGGCCCAGTTTGCTGCATTTGTATTAGCTTCAAGATTATTCTTTGTATTCATTCAAAATGAATGAAAACATATAAAAACTGATCCTAACTATAAATCCTTTGTCACTGGAAACCTTTTGTCATCCTTCCCATTTCCTTCCTTGTTCTTTACCCTGGGACAGGACAGAGAACTAAACAAATGGCTTCCTATGCCCACACGCTGTTTATTATCATGGAGTTCTGTATGGTGTAAACCAGCAGATGATGCTTTCCCCTGGAAATTAAGAACAAAATTTCCATTTTTGAAAAACGGTGTGGCATCGAGTAGGTAATACCATTATAACTCAGTTTAGCACAGAGTAAGTGAACAGTAAGTATGGTCTAATTTATGTGAGGGAGAAACTATAAATTATTTATTCCCTATTACAAGTGAGGCTATGTGGTCAATATACTTACTGTATACAAGCACCACAACAAGAATGTAATCATAGCTTACTTATTAATTATCAACAAACTAGTCAGTTACCTTGACTCCAATTCTATCCAAAAAATTTTGTTTTGCAACTGACCACACAGGAATTGTTCACATTTCTAAACACTAAGTTCCTCATGGCATTGTGGGATAGAGGATAGGGAAGTGATCTTGGAGTCAGGAATACCTGGGTTCAAGTCTCTACTCTGACACATACAGATTGTGTCCTCCTGACCAAGTCATTTTACCATTAAGTGCATCAATAAATTCTCTAAGACTTTAAATGATGGAGGAGTTACCAGTCTTCATCCCCATTAGAAATGAGCTACTGTGAGGAAATCATAGGACGGGGCCAAAAAGTTCCACCTAAGTTCAACAACATGTTTTTTTTTTCTATTGAATTTATCTGCATGTATTTTATTGCTCTCCACTATATTAAAAGTCCCTATGAGCAGGGACCATATCTTATTATTATCTGTAGGTTTATATCTTCGTACGTGTCCCCACATTGTCTAGCACAATGTATTACATTTAGTAGGTGCTTCTGTTAAGCCTCAACTAAAATCCCATCTTGTGCTGGAATCCTTCCCAACTTCTCTTAGTTGTATTGCCTTCCTCCTGTTAATTATTTCCTAGTTATCCTGTATGTAGCTGCCTTGTATGTTTTTGTTTGCAGGTTGTCTTTCTCATTAGATTATAAGCTTCTTGTGGTCAATGACTTTTTGCCTCTTTTTCTATCCCCAGCACTTAGCACAGCACCTAAAACACAGTAGGCACTTGCTTATTGATTCTTGAATGAATGTTGAATGAAAGAATATGAATTTAATGATTGAAGGTTGAATATGATGGTAGATATGGAATAGTATTTTTTCTTCCTGAATGTTTTGTTCATTTTTTATTTTTATTTTTATTATTTATTTATTATTTTATTATTAATTATACATAATGTTAATTTTAATAAAAAAGCATTGTACTGCTTTTTCTAGATAAGAAAGATGAGGATATTTGGACATAGCAGATAATACTAGCAACTCACTGTTTTTTAAAGTAATACTGTATTTGGATTAATCTTTAAGATGCACAAAGAATTTTCTTTATGTCCATACTCTTAAGAAGTATCCTCTCCAGTAGGAGGCAATAAGCTCTCCTTTGAGCCACATAGCATGGACATTTCTTTCCCCATTTTACAGATAAGGAAACTAAAGGCTAGAGAAATTAAATTACTCATAGCCATACACCTAGTATATGTCAACATCAGGCAGTGTATCTAGCTTATCTAATTCTACA
>JAQQSZ010013314.1:0-11787 GCA_028646595.1 Phalanger gymnotis | reverse complement strand
AAAATTATTGGACTACCTGAAAGCCATGATCAAAAAAAGAGCCTAGATATCATATTTCAAGAAATTATCAAGGAGGACTGCCCAGATATTCTAGAACCACAGGGCAAAATAGAAATTGAAAGAATCCACTGATCGCCTCCTCAAAGAGATCTCAAAAAGAAATCTCCTAGGAATATTGTCACCAAATTCCAGATCTCCCAGGTCAAGGAGAAAATACTGCAAGCAGCCAGAAAGAAACAGTTTGAGCATTGTGGAAACACAATCAGAATAACCCAAGATCTGGCAGCTTCTACATTAAGAGAACGAAGGGCTTGGAATATGATATTTTGGAGGTCAATGGAGCTAGGATTAAAAGCAAGAATCACCTACCCAGCAAAACTGAGTATGATGCTCCAAGGCCAAATATGGATTTTCAATAAAATAGAAGACTTTCAAGGTTTCTCAGTGAAAAGACCAGAGCTGAATAGAAAATATGACTTTCAAACACAGGAATCAAGAGAACCATGAAAAGTTAATCAAAAAAAAAAGAACAAGAAAAAGAAATTGTAAGGGACTTACTAAAGTTGAAATGTTTTGTTTACATTCTTACATGGAAAGATGATGTGTATGATTCATGAAACCTCACTATTAGGGCAGCTGAAGGGAATATGCATATATATGTTTATGTATATATATATACATATATATGTATATGTGAGTGTGTATGTATATATGTATGTTTGTATATATATGGAGAGAGAGAGAGAGAGCAGGCACAGGGTGAACTGAAGATGAAGGGAAGATATCTAAAAAAATAAAATCAAATTAAGGGATGAGAGAGGAATATATTGAGTGGGGAGATAGAGAAGAGACAGAATGGGGTAAATTATCTCTCAAAAAAGTAGCAAGAAAAGGCAGTTCTGTAGGAGGAGAGGAGAGGGCAGGTGAGGGAGAATGGGTGAATCTTGCTCTCATCGGATTTGACCTGAGGAGGGAATACCATGCATACTCAATTGGGTATCTTACCCCACAGGAAAGAAAGAAGAAGAAGATAAAAAAGGGGGAATGATAGAAGGGAGGGCAGATGGGGATGGCGGTAATCAAAAGAAACGCTTTCGAAAAGGGACATGGTCAAGGGAGAAAATTCAATAACGGGGAATAGGTTAGGAAGAAGCAAAATATAGTTAGTCTTTCACAACATGAGTTTTGTGGAAGGGTTATACATAATGATACGCATGTGGCCCACGTTGAATTGCTTGACCTCTTAGGGAGGGTGGGTGGGAAGGGAAGAGTTGAGAGAATTTGGAACTCAAAGTTTTAAAAACATGTCCAAAAACAAAAAGTTTTTGCGTGCAACTATAAAATAAGATACACAGGGAATGGGGCATAGAAATTTATCTTGCCCTACAAGAAAGGAAGGGTAAAGAGGATGGGAGGGGAGTGGGGTTACAGAAGCGAGGGCTGACTGGGTAAAGGGGATACCAGAATATATGCCGTTTTGGAGTGGGGGGGGAGAAATGGGGAGAAAAGTTGTAATTCAAACTCTTGTGAAAATCAATGCTGAAAACTAAATATATTAAATAAAAAAATTTAAAAAAAAACCAAGTCATTTTCCCAAGTGATTAATGATGAAAGGATATGAGCAGGTAACTTTCTTAAGAAATAATCAAATTATCTATACTCACAAGGAAAAATGTTCTAATATATCAGTGATTAGAGAAAGGCAAATTAAAACAACTCTGAAGTTCCACCTCACACATATCAGAAATGACAAATGATGGTGGGGATAAGGGAAAATAATGAAGTGTTGGTGGAGTTGTGAACTGGTCAAGCCATTCCAAACTACAATTTGGAACTATGGCCAAAGCACTATAAAACTGACCAGACTCTGACTCAGCAATACCACTTAGAGGTATGTACTCCAAAGAAAGAAAAGAAAAGGAATAATTACTTACATGTTGTGTATATATAAATCTATTTATGTGTGTAATTCTATTTTTTGTGGTGGCAAAGAGGTTGAATTTTAGGGGTTGCTCAACAACTGTGGAATTGCTGAACAAGTTATGGAATATGATTTTTATGGAGTGTGTTATCAGAAAGAATGGAGTGGTATGGTTTCAGGGAAAAAAAAACAAAATCAAAACATGCAAAAAGCTAAGTGAAATGATTCAAAGTAAAGTGAGCATAACCAAAAGATTATTGTATACAGTAATAGCAAAACAGAAGCAACTGAGAAAGACTTAGCTATTCTGACCAAAAATAATCAAAACAATTCTAATGGACTCATGATGAAAAAGAAAAGATAAGCAATTTGAGAGAGCAAGGAATAGTTTACCTATCAGATTTATGGAAAAGAAAAGAATTCATGACACAATAAGAGATAGAGAGCATTACGAAATGCAAATTAGATAATTTTGATTATGTTACATTGAAATGTTTTTTGTAAAACTAAGTGCAATCAAGATTAGAAAGGAAGCTGAAAATTGGGAGAAAATCTTTACACCCAGTGTCTCTGATAAATGCCTCATCTCTAAAATATACAGAAAACTGAGCCCAATTTATAGGAATACAAGTCATTCCCCAATTGAGAAATGGTCAGAGGATATGAACAGGCAGTTTTAAGAGGAAGAAATTAAAGATATATAATGGCATATGAAAAAATGCTCAAAATCACTACTGATTAGAGAAATGCAAATCGAAACAACTTTTAGCTGCCACATCTCTCCTGTCAGATTGGCTACCATGACAAAACAGGAAAATGATAAATGCTGGACAGGAAGTGGGAAAATTAGAACATTGTTACATTGCTGGTGGAGTTGTGAACTGATCCAGCCATTCTAGAAAGCAATTTGGAACTATGCCCAAAGTGCTATAAAAATGTCCATACCCTTTGACCCAGCAATACCACTTCTAGGGCTCTTATAGTGGCTCTTTTTGTGGTAGCAAAGAATTGGAAATTAAGGAGATGCCCATCAATTGGGGAATGGCTGAACAAGTTGTGGTATATGAAGGTAATGGTATAATATTGTGCTATAAGAAATGGAGATCATATGGACTTCATAATACCTGGAAAACCTATGCAATATAATGCTGAGTGAGCGGAGCAGAACCAGGAGAACATTATATACAAACACAGGTATATGGATTCTGTGATGACTAACCCTAATAGACTTAGCTCTTCTCAGCAATACAAGGTGCAAAGACAACTCCAAAGGACTCATGGTGGAGAGAGCTACCTACACCCAGAGAAAGAACTATGGAGTATGAATGCAGATTGAGGCACAATTTATGCTCGCCTTTTTTTTTTCTCCCTTCATTTTTCTCTCTCTCTTTTTTTTTTTTGCTTCCCTTTCTTCTTTCTCATGACTAATTCCATTGGTCATAATTATTCTTTACAACTTGAGTATTATGTAAATAAGTTCAATGCAAAGTTATATGTAGAAGATATGTCAGATTGCACACCATCTTTGGGAGGGGGGAAAAGCAGAAAGAAAATCTGGAACTCAAAACTATGTAGAACCAAATGTTGTAAACTAAAAATAAAAATCTCAAAAAAAAGTGAACTTCAAGTCAAAAAAAGTGAGTAAAATAGTGAAATTTGGCTTAGAATAATGAAATGAAAGAAGTCAAGGCTTACAGACTACACAGAAACCAAATACATTTTTAGCACACATTATTTTTTTCAAGAAGATAATCATAAGCTTACTGAATGGCACACATTGAATAACCATGTGAAAAATTTAAAAAAAGAAGATGAAATTGATTTTTTTTCTTAATCTATAGGAAATGACTAGTTACCATGGTGGGGATCTCCTAACTGGTCATCTGCTGCAAGTCTCTTCCCATTATAATCCAAAGTGATTTTCCTCTAGGCCAGTTCTGCCCACATAACTATCTTACTCAATAAATTCCAAGTGGCTTTCTATTATCTCTGAGAATAAATATAAACAACTTTGTTTTACACTAAAACTCTTCTCAAAATGATTCCTTCCTTCCTTTCTAACCTTATAATACATTATTCCACTCCACACATATTCTACAGTCCAGCTAGAGTGGTCTTATTATTCTTCCTAGTATATAACATTTGATCTAACATCTCTGTCTTGCTCTGGCTGATCAGCATGTCTGGAAGGCTTTCTCTACTTACCTTGAAATTACCTCTTGGAATTGCTGATTTATTCTGCCACTCTCTTAAGCATTACCTTCTGTATGAGGCCTTTTTTGGTCTACCTAGCTGCTAGTACCTTCTCCTCACAAAGTAACTTTGCATTAGATATGTATTTTCATACACTTTTATATGCACATATTATCTCCCCATTAGAATGTAAACTCATCAAGGGCAGAGGCTGATTCATTTTTGCCTTTGTAAACTCAGTGATTAGCACAATGCCTTCTACATACTAGATGCTTAACAAATATTGATTAATTGATTGAAAATATTTCAAAATTGACCTTCTTTGTGCAGTTAGAACATAGAATGATTACTTAGTAAAAAACAAAACAAAACAAAAAACCCATCAAAACCAACCTGAAATTAGGAGAAAGAATAAAGGTGAGGAAATAGTGCAATTATAACTGATCTATCTCAACTTATTCAAATGAGCTATTAATGCTAAAAAATGAGAAAGTGGGTAAAGAAAAAGATCCTCACTATTATCTATTTCTAAAGAAGTTTAATTGACATAAAGCCATCTCCACAACTAAGAAGCCAAAAGAGTACATAAACTACATCAGCCAACAGACAATCTTCTCAACAAGTAAAGAGACAAATGACAGTCAAAGGCACCCGTGGTTTGTAAATCCATTTGGAAAGCATTACAGAGGAGGATAGTGAACATTTAATTGCACTTCACAAGCAAAGAAAATCAGTAGAAGGAAAACTATATCTATGAAAAACTTGGCTCAATATCCAGCTAAGTCACATCCTGCAAACAATATTTTACAGGAAAACAGAAGCAAAAAAGACACAGAAATGAATGGAGGAAAAAAGGAACAGACTTCCAGTATCCTTATATGATATATTTTCATCATTGAAGTACAGTGGAATACAACATTTGAATTTCAAGGAGGAAAGGATTAAGCATTTATTAATTGCCTTCTATGCATCAGGCACTTTCCTAAGCACTTTATAAATAGTATCTCATTTGATCCTCATAGGAAACCTGTAAGGAGTTGCTATTACTACCCATATTTTAAAGGGAAGAAAATGAGCCATGCAGGTAAAATAACTTGCCTAAGTTTACACAGCTTTCATCTGAGACTGGATTTGAACTCAGGTCTTCCCAACTCTAGGCCCTGAGATCTGGCCACCTATTTCCTTAGGAGGAAAGAGCATAGCCAAATTCCTATACAACTAATCCAAGAATGATCTAAAAAGACTGCAGGGTCTAGTACCAAATGGAATTAGAGGAACTATAATGGGTCATGTTTCCCGTCCAAGATCACAAATATGACGTACAGACAAGTGAACAGTGCAGGGATTGTGGAACTGGGATGGGCCAGAGATCAATGACCCAAGAAGGCAGAGAACAATGGCATAGGCGGGAAGTGCAGGCATGCACAGAGCTGAAAATTCAGCCTCTTGTCAAAGTCAAAAGTGAGAGGTCTCTCAGGGGGGAGACTTAAGTTTCCAGGAAACTAGGACTCTCATCCAGAAAAGCAAGCTAGTTTTGCAGCATAGGGACTAAGCCTTAAGACAAGACAGAAGAAATGCCCAGAGTGTGTACAGTGGCCCCATCCAGTCCACTCTGCCCCCAAGCTGTTCTCTCTCCTTTAGAGGTGGTGGAAAAAAAAAAAAACACAGTTATACCAAGCCTACCTTTTCTATCACTTGACAAATGACCAAATAAAAATATGAAGAGCTATTATGATGCCAAGTGTAATAATAATAATAATAATAATAGTTTTTATATAACATTTTAAGTTTTTCAAAGTGCTTTTAGAAATATTTCACTTTATTATCATATCAATCCTGGGAAGTAGGTGCTTTTATTAACCACATTTTACAGATCAGGAAATGTAGGCAAACAGAGATTATACTACTTGCTCAAAATCATACAGCTATTAAGTGCCTGAGGCCAAATTTGAACTCACGTATTTACAAAGTCTTTCACTCTATCTGCTGAGCCATTCAGTTACCCAAAACATAAACCCTGAAGAGGAGAATGACTCTAAAACACCTTTAAAAAGGTATTTTGGTAAATGCTGAAGAACAATAAAAACTTGCCAATAAGATCTAAATAGAATACCAAGAAGGAATGATGTGAGTTAAAAAAAAATGTAAAATGTCATTGCAAATGACATGAGAGAAAAAGGAAAAAAAATGGAAAAGAAATGAAAGCTATAGATCAAATACTTGGAAAGTTATCAGCTTGGCACAGTAGGTACAAAACTTTGTCAAAGTAGTAGAAAATTAAAACGAAAATTTGAACATGGTTTCATGAAACAACATCAAAAAGTAAAACAAAGTTAAAAGATTGGAAAAAATAGAAGAAACACAGTATCTCAAATGAAAATAGCCAACCTGGAAAATAGATCAAGGAGAGATAATTTAAGTGTAACCCAGGGCTTGAGTCCATTTAAATAAGACTCATTCATAGATAATGATTACTGTGACTGGATGAAGGGTTGAATTGACAGGAATTTTGGAAAGGAGAGATACTTATTTTTATGGCTTCCAGCTTTGAGAGACATTATATGAGGTTTCAGGTTCTCTTCAGGCCAAGATCCCTGGAGGAAGAGAATGACCCTGGGAGGATCAGACATGTAGAGACATGTAGAGTATTAGGCTCTGGATCATTTCCCTATTTCCACTTTAACACAGCAGATGCTGTAGAATTTCCCTTTGGATGAGATCAGATTCTCTCTCTCTCTCTCTCTCTCTCTCTCTCTCTCTGTCTGTCTGTCTTTCACTCTCTTCTTATCTATCTCTCTATCTCATTGAATTACCTCATTCTCAGTGAAAGTGTTTATTAATATCTTGAATTGTGTGCTATACTAATCTGTATGATTTTGGGTTACTATCATATGAGATGGATGAATTTGTCTGTCATTCTGTTTATATGAATGGCCTTTAACGAGAAGGGATTCAAGACTTTGGGTATGCAGCTGTAGGGCATTTCTTCCCTGTTGAGTTATAGTGATCAGAAATTTGGCTTTGACCTAACAAGTATTCCCTGAAGAACTTAAAATTTAATAGAAGAAAACAGTACTCAGAAGTTTCAAATAAGTGAGTCAAAGTAGACATTCTGCAATTGAATGAAGTGCTGTGCCTATGCCTCTAATATGCTTCAGATAGAATGTGTGTATTCAGTTATAAAGGCAATCAGTAAGTGAAAAGATGTTTCCCACCCATTGAATAGGCTTCAGCTGGGGCTTCAGGTGGGGCAAACCAGGGGAGATCTGATTAGATCTTTGTTCTTAATTAGGCCCCAAACTCCTAATTACTAGATGCAAAGCCAGTGTGGGCATGGAGCCCTCAGGGCCCTAAGGGCAGTTGCTAAGACTGCTAAGACCAATGGTATGTGCCTAAATTCTGGCCAATCAGATGGCATTCAAGTGGATTTGGATGACATGTAAGGACTATATAAAAAGAGAGAGCATAGCTTGGAGAAGTAGACATGGCAAAAGCAGGATAAAGAGTAGCAGGAGAAGGAGGAGCAGAACCAGCAGAAGCCAGAGCAGTAGAAGCTGGAGAAGTGGAAGCTGAGGAGCAGAAGAAGCTTAAGCAGAAGAAGCTGAAGAAGCCAAGAAGCTAAAGGAACAGCAGAGGCTGGAGAGTGCTGAGCAGGGGCTTGAGACCCATGAGGGATCTTCTTACAGGGGGGGCCTAGCATTGGGGGGATGCACAAGTATGGGTTGACTTGCTGCCATAATATTTTTCTGTAATCTCCTGGTTACTATTGTGAGGCAGGCTTATTGGACCTGGAAGATTTTGGCTGCAATATCAAATTGGGGGCATTGGTCCTTGGGACTTGTACTTTGGAGCTTGAATAAATGCTTTAATTACTTTGCTTTCTACTTAGAGAATTCCTTATATCCTATGATTCTGAACCATTCAGGCATGCTTATGATCTTCTTCAGAGTTATGAATTTTGCCTTAATTATAAATCAGTTAATGGAAAAAATAGAGACGGTGATTTAACAGGGTTAACAGTGAATGAAAATTGGGCAATCATGATGACAATGCAATAAATAACATTTCTACGATTGAAAGATTGTCCCACAACATGCTGACTAAGTGATTGGGGGGCAGTATAAATTTTGGCCTTCAGCCTTATGTACTCATGTTGTAAAGAGAAGCATTCAGAAATTTAGCTCTTGGAAATCTCTGAGACTCTCCAGACTTAGAGCTGGAGATTGCCATGAAGCACAAAAAAAGACAATGGCTCATTTAGTCAAAATTTGAGACCATTTGTTACAAACTTCTTATTTTACGGAAGAGAACACTGAGCCTCAAAGAGGTTGAATGACATTCTCAAAGCCACATAAGTCATAAATAGCAGATTTGGGAAATGAAATCATGCTCTTTTATGCCAAATCCAGTGCTCTGTCCACTACATCATGCTATCTCAGTCAGGGAGGAGATGAGCCAGAAAGGCAATGCCTAAGCAATTAGAAAAGCTTGCCTTAATATGCTAAAATAGGTAAACTATTTAATATTTCAACTTCCCACTGAAGTGATAATTATCTATTGGATCCAATAGTAATCTATTGGATTATATTCAACATTAATACCTTCCTATTTGTTCTCCTTTATGTGCCATCAGTCACTGCTTCCTCTCTCTGCTAGTGAAGTTTGGAAGTAGCTCAGAGAATACTCAGGTAAAAGCCAAAGTAAGAAAAAACAGAGCCTCCTTATCATTGTGAACAACTGTCATTGTGATATTAAACAGATGATCCAGGACATGGACCATTTGATCTATTAGTTGCTTTCGATATCTGACTCAGGGTTTCTGTGTTCCTAGTTCATTTCTGCAAACCACAAAAGAAAAATAGCTCATCTAATCAATGTTTTCTAGTTATTTAATAGTGATTTGCTCCTACTCTCCAAACACATTCATTCTCCTACAGCACAGACAAACATGGCTTATTTCCTTAGCTCTTCATTCAAAGCATTCAATAAGCAAATTTATTTTGAGCCTACTATATTCTAGGCTACATTCTACATGTTTGGAATACAAAACCAAAAATGAAATAGTCAGTGACCTCAAGAATTTTCCATTCCATGATAATGATGATGATGATAATGGTTAGCATTTATATAGCACTTAGCTCATATGATCCTTAAAGCAGCTCTCATAGGCAGGTGGTATTATTATCTCCATTTTAAAGATTAAGAAACTAAGTTGGACAAACATAAAGTGACTTACCCAGAGTCACAAAGCTATTAAATGTCTGGGGTCAGATTCAAACTCAGGTCTTCTTAAGTGTAAATCTAATGCTCTATTCATTGTGCCTTGTAGCTACCTAAACTTGTACATACATACAAACTGTAGAAGTAGGGACTAGACCTGTGATTTGATTGGTGCAGGTAACTCCATGATTGAGGAAACTCCATCTACCAGCGCAAGTTGGACAATTTTAATCTTGAGGAGATTCCAGTGCACTGATTGGTAAACTGGCCTGACCAGTGACACAGTGAATATGTGTTCTGACAATAAGACTTGTCTTTCTGGTTCAGAGGCTAAAAACTCTATTCATTCTACCATTCTCTCGCTTTTCATATAAATGCAAAGTATAGACAAAGTAAATAAGAAGCAATTTACAGGATAGGGCAGGGAAGGGTACCACTAACAACTGAGCAGACTAGGCTGTCAGAAGGGGCAAATGAGCTGAGCCTTGAAGAAAGCCAAGGAATTTAAATGTCAGACACGAAGAGAATAGATATTCCAGATACAGGCTACATGTGTTCAGAGATGGAGGTGAGATGCTACATATGGAGAACATAATGTTAGGGGAAGCAATGTGAAGTAAGATAGGTAACATAGGTTGAAGACATATTATGAAGGTTTATAATCCAAACAGATTCATTTTTTCCACATAGAAAATATATGGTGGAGGAGCCAAGATGGTGGCTGGAAAACAGGGACTTGCATGAGCTCCCTGCCAGGTCTCTCCAAAAACCTATAAAAAATGGCTCTGAACAAATTCTAGAACTTCAGAACCCACAAAATAGCACAATAAAGCAGGGATCCAGCCCAGGACAGCCTGGATGGTCACTGGATGAGGTCTATGGCTCACAGAGTGGAGGGGAGCAGAGCTCAATGTGGGCGGTGGCATGACCAGGAGCCAGGTGGAACAGGCCCTAGTGCCCTGAATCAGTGAGCTGTGCCAGTTACCAGACTTTTCAACCCACAAACACCAAAGACAACAGAGAAGGTTATTGGGAAAAGCTGCAGGGGAGTGAAAAGAGTTCACGATTCGGCCACCGCCCCAGGGACTGTAGAGGTGGTGCAGCTACTTAACTACAGCTGCAGTTACTTCTGGCCCCAGGCCCACGTGGGTGGGAGGAATTAAGTGGTGGATCAGAGCAGGTGTCCAGAGCCTGGTTAAGATTTGTGTCAGGTCCAGGTTGTCAGTTCTTGCGGAAGGAGGAGTGCTGGTGTGGCAGAGCTGTCTGTATATAAATAGCTCTGAAATCAATGGTGCATCCCCTCAATCTTGGAACAAATTACTCTTTGCTCTACAACCAGTCATACCTGAGGAAAAACTCAAGGTTTAAGTAAGTTGGCTGGGAACATGGCCAGGCAGCAAAAATGCACTCAGATTCAGTCTCAGACTTTGGAATCTTTCTTTGGTGACCAAGAACATCAAAACATATAGCCAGAAGAAGTCAATAAAGTCAAAGAGCCTATGTCAAAAGCCTCCAAAAAAATTATGAACTGGTCTCATGCCATGGAAGAGCTCAAAAAGGATTTGGAAAAGCAAGTTAGAGAAGTAGAGGAAAAATTGGGACAAGAAATGAGAATGATGCGAGAAAATCATGAAAAGCACGTCAATGAATTGCTAAAGGAGACCCCCCAAAATACTGAAAAAAATATTGAAGAAAACAACACCTTAAAAAATAGACTAATTCAAATGGCAAAAGAGCTCCAAAAAGCCAATGGGGAGAAGAATGCCCTGAAAGGCAGAATTAGCCAAATGGAAAAGGAGGTCCAAAAGACCACTGAAGAAAATACTACCTTAAAAATGAGATTGGAGCAAGGGGAAGCTAGTAACTTTGTGAGAAATCATAATATTATAAAACAGAACCAAAGGAATGAAAAAGTGGAAGACAATATAAAATATCTCATTGGAAAAAACCACTGACCTGGAAAATAGATCGAGGAGAGACAGTTTGAAAATTATTGGACTACCTGAAAGCCATGATCAAAAAAAGAGCCTAGATATCATCTTTCAAGAAATTATCTAGGAGAACTGCCCTGATATTATAGAGCCAGAGGGTGAAAGAGAAATTGAAAGAATCCACAGATCACCTCCTCAAATAGATCCCTAAAAGAAAACTCCTAGGAATATTGTCGCCAAATTCCACAGCAACCAGGTCAAGGAGAAAATACTGTAAGCAGCCAGAAAGAAACAATTTGAGTATTGTGGAAAAACAATCAGGATAACACAGGATCTAGCAGCTTCCACATAAAGGGACCGAAGGGCTTGTAATATGATATTTTGGAGGTCAATGGAGCTAGGATTAAAACCAAGAATCACCTACCTAGCAAAACTGAGTATCATGCTCCAAGGCCAAATATGAATTTTTCAATAAAATAGAGGACTTTCAAGCTTTCTCAGTGAAAAGACCAGAGCTGAATA
>JAQQSZ010013313.1:0-11787 GCA_028646595.1 Phalanger gymnotis | reverse complement strand
GCTCATCATTTCTTATGGAACAATAGCATTCCACTACATTCATATACCACAACATGTTCAGCCATTCCCCAATTGTTGGGCATCTCCTCAGTTTCCAATTCTTGGCTACCACAAAAAAAAAGCTGCTATAAATATTTTTGGACATGTGGGTCCTTTTACCATTTTTATGATCTCTGGGATACAGACCTAGAAGTGGTGTTGCTGGGTCAAAAGGTGTACAGAGTTTCATAGCCCTTTGAGCATAAGTTCCAAATTGTAAAGCCACCACTCTTAAACTAGGGCTGACATAGCCTCTCCACCCAAAACATGCAAAAGGCCCCAGGAAATTAGAGAAGGAGGGACCAGCTGATGGGCAAACACTCAAGTAACTTAAAAGAGAATAAAGAAGTTTAGAAGAGGTTAAAAAAAAAGAAAAATTCCACACCAGTGCCCAGCATGACTACCAGCTGCCAGTCCTGCAGAGTGACATGGGTTGAAAGCAAAGACTGCCAAGGGCTTCATCCACAATGAAGCCACTGTGTGCACTGGGCACAACAAGAACTAGAGAGGTGCCCTGCTATATGCCATAAGTAATTCCAGGGGAGCAGGACCAGGGACCTGATTTGCCAGATAATACCTGGCCCCATCCACTATGGATTGAGCTGCCTAGCTGGGCCAGGCACCATAGTGGGTGTATGCTTAGTGGGTAAAAGATACTTTTCTAGTGTGTCCCTATGGTAAACCAGCAATGGCCAAGATGGGTGCTTTCTTTCAGCCAGTTTAGTTTTCCAAAATGTATATTCCAGGCCAGAGACAGAACTCCAACCTGACCTTGCCAGAGTGTCAGAACTGAACCCTTTGACAAAAAATAATAATAACAGAGGGTAAAAGGACTGAAATCCATGCCATATGAAGGTCAATTAAAAGAAATAGGGATGTTTAACCTGAAAAAGAAAAGACTTGCTGGGAGAAGGAAGGTGGAGGAAAGAAAGAGATGCTATCTTTAAGCCCTTCAGAGGACTGTGTTATGGAAAACAGGTTCAGCTCTTTCTGGTGGGCCTCAAAGGACAACTCTAAAATTAGCAGGTAGAAGTTACAGAAAGAAGTATGTCAATTCTATGTAAGGCAAAATTCCCACACAATAAGATGCCCAGAAGTGGATTGTGCTGCCACAGGAGGCAATCATTCCCTGTAACTGAAAATCTTCCATCAAATGCTTGATGACCAATAGGGATCAAAGATCAAAAGCCAGAAGGAACTCAGAGTTCATCCAGTCCAGTTTTATAGATGAAGATATGGTGGCTCAGGGACATTCGACTACTTTCCAAACATCACAAAGGTAGTAAGCATAAGATGTGGGATTTAAACTCAGGACCCTCTGACTCCCAAGTCATCATTCTTTCAAGGGTACCATGCTAGACAGTTGAGAGACACAGTAAAAAGAATACTGGACCTGGAGTTGGGAAGTCTTGAGTTCAAATCTAGCCTAGGACAATTACTAGCTGCATAACTCTGGGCAAGTCACTTAACTCCTGTCTGCCTCAGTTTTCTTGATTATAAAATGGGAATAATAACAGCATCTCTCTCCCTCCCAGAGTTGTGGTGAGGATCAAATGAGATAATATTTGTAAAACAATTTTCAAACTTTAGAGCACAGCACAAATACCAGAGTTGGGGATTAGAAGAGTAGAGATGTCAAAGGCCACAGGTGCAAAGGATTCATGAATAGAAGAGAGAACAATGTCCACATTAATCCATTCACAAGCATTTATTAAGCATCTATTATTTTTCAGGCCTTGTTCTAGATGTTGGGGATATAGAAAGAAAGAATGAAAAATCCCTCCCCTCGAGAAGTTTACATTCTAATAGGGGGTGACAAGAATACATACGTAATAAATATAAAGAGAATAAATACCAATTAATATTTAATGGTTAAATAAAAGGCAGATGGGGGCAGCTAGGTAGTACAGTGGATAGAGCATGCACTAGTCCTATAGTCAGAAAGATCTGAGTTCAAATTTGGCCTCAGACACTTACTGGCTGTTTCACCCTGTCACTTAACCCTGATTGCCTCTCCCCCAAAAAAATAATAAATGGTAGATTGTTTGGGAGGGCGCTGGCAGTTGGAGACAAGGGATCAGGAAAGGCTTCCATTCTGACAAAATGTATAGGGAATGAAATGAAGACCAAATACAGAGTCTATGAATTCCATATAGTGACACTGATGTTATCATGCCCTTGTTGAATGTCTCAGCTTTGTGAAATGACTGAGCAGACGAAAGCCACAACACTCTGACAAATGAGCATAGCAGGCATCAGCTGGTGTGCTTTATAAATGAGTTAATGACCACACTCAGAAGGCTTCACCCATTTGCTGAAAAGGCAGATGCATCTCTTACAGTTCCGACTCCAATACTATTGGGCAACCAATCGCTCCCACCTCCCATCCAAACACTTTGGAAAATTAAAAAGTAACTCCATCCCAGGACAAATTTAACACTTCATTAGATGCTTAGTTCTCATTTTCCCTCAGCCACGCCACACTAGCCTAGCCCAAGAACTCCCTTGGGCAGTGTAAAGAATACTAGCTTTAGAGGACCTAGTTCAAATTCTGCCTCCGGTCTTTCCTCTCTGTGTGACCTCCTAGACTCAGTTTCCTCTTCTGTGACATAATGAACTTACTTAGGTGACCTCGGAGGCCCCTTCTAGCTCTAAATTTAAATACTGCTTTTAGCTATATACACCCTCTTCCTTCCCAAACCCCTCCAAAAAAAAGCAACCTACCATAGGCTATGGGGATGGGCTGAAAGACGAGGTCTACTTTGTATCTCAAGTCAGTAACAGTGGAATGTGAACTTCTTCAGGACAAAGACTTTTTGTTTGTGTGTCTCCGAACCTGAGATACAATGTGACATCACAGATAGGTCTTCTGCTTTGAAAGCAGGAAGAAGACTTGCCTCTGACACTTTCTGCTTTTTTGTGACCCTGCATAAATCACTAAGCCTCCCAGGTCTCTAGGCCAGAAGGTGCCAGCCTGGTAATCAAAAGGAGTTTTCTGACTTGGTCATTCTTTATACTAACGAAATTACAGATTCACTGCCTCGTTCTACACCTAGCCCAGTGCCTGGCACATAGTAGGCATTCATTCAATACTGAATATTGACTTAAATTCAATGGAATTGCTGACTGTTTCTGCTATAAGGAAAGGTTTAGGGCTGAGAATCACGTGATGCCTAGGACAATTCAAAGGTTCCAAGCCTCTATGAAATGTACAATGACTCACCAGCAACAGGAAGAGATTTCCAAGGCTTCAGACTCCAAGAGCACATTTTAAGTCAAGCTTGCAAAATTTGACCACTGAAATGAAACTAGAGAAATGTACCTTTCAACAACTTAGCAGCCAAGCATTGTTTTTACATGGCATTCATTTGCTCTGCTCTTCATTGGACTTTGGCTGGTGCTAAGCTTTTTTGCTTGAAGCAACCAACTGCAAATGAACATGTGGGTGGAAGGTGAGGGGAAGAGGTGGAAGAGAATAAAGTTTTGTTTAGTTTTATTATGAATCATCGTAACATGGTGTGAAAAGCACTGAGTACCAATACAAAGTAGAAGTGGTACTGACAAGTCAACAAGAATAAAGTACCCATTTCTCATGTCAATCATCTGAGATCGTGTGAAACTAACTGACAAACCATGGACAAGACTTCTATCATTTCTCAACTACCTCAGCAGCAGATTTTGAATCCAGTGGACAATGTGCAAGAAAACTACATGAAAGATGTAAACTCTTTCCCACCTTAAGAAAACGTTCCAAATCAAAGACCATGATAATGACATCTTCCATTCGTATAGCACTTTTCAGTTTGCAAAGGACTTTCATATCTATTATCTTATTTCATGAAATCATAGAATCTTACAATTGGAGGGAGTCTTAGAAGTCATCTTGCTCAATACCTTACACATAGTACAGGAATTCCCTTTGTAACCTACTCAACAAATTGTCTTCCCACTTTCATCTGAATACCTCTAGTGACAAGAAACTCATTATCTGATGAAGCAACTCATTCCTCTGGTTTCCATCAATTATTAACTTTAAAAATTAGAAATTACTTAATATTAACTCTCAAGCATCGTAATTTTCACTAACAGTACTTTTCAGATTATTCTGTTAGAGGAAGCAGGCCTCCAGGAGGGTGGGGTTAAGTGATAAGACTCCAGGTATAAATGAATGAGTTTTGCCTTCATTAAAACATTATTCTACTACTCTACTACCACCAAAGCCATGTTTTATGTGAATGAATCTCAGTGAAATGTTCAAATGTTCCTCTTATCTCTAACACAAAGTTAATTGCATAATCAATGAGGCGTATGTGTGTGTCACATGACATTTCTTTTTCCCCCTTTTTTATATTAATACATATTTATGGAATAAAATAAGCATTTCCATAACATAGGACAAAAAATATGATTGTACAGGAAACTGCAAGTCTGCTATGTACAACTTGCTATTCATTTCAAATATACAACAAAATTATCATGTAAATTTCTCTTTTTTTTCTTTTTTTTCTACCCTCCCCCCATCCCACCCTAGAGATGGCTACCATTAGACACACACATACATATACATATTTGCGTATATATACATATATGTAAAATTATTCCATACATACTTCTATTTATCAGTTCTTTCTCTGGATGCAGATAGTGGCTATCTCCCAGTGTCCTTTACAGTTAATTTGGGCACTTATAATATTCAAAATAACTTGTTCGCTCAAAGTTGTCCTTAAAACAATATTGCTGTTACTGTATACAATGTTCTCATGGTTCTGTTCACTTCATTCTTCATTATTTTGTGCCAGTCTTTTCATGTTTTTTCTAAGATCATTGAACTCATCATTTCTCACAGCACCACAGTAGTCCCATCACAATCATAAACCACAACTTGTTCAGCCATTCCCCAATTGATGGGCATCCCTGCAATTTCTAGTTCTTTGCCACCACGAAGAGAGCTGCTATAAACACTTTAGAACATACAAGTTGCTTTCCTTTTCCCCCAATCATCTTTGAAAATAGACCTCATAGTGGTATAGCTGGGTCAAAGAGTTTAGGTAGCTTAATAGTTCTTTGGGCATAATTCCAGATTGCTCTCCAAAATGGTTAGATCAGTTCTCAATATATTTCTGAGCAGAGGAAGATTGGATTAAACTCTCTTCCTAAGTAGTCTACTTTCTGAATAATAGCTTTGGTGTTTCAAAGTGAGACATGATGTCAGAAGGACAGATATATGAGGTAAATAACACCAGGATGCTACTAAACAATTTTGTAGTGTTTTGAGAGAATTCTTTCTTGGATGGGATCTTTCCTTCACAAGTTAGCCTAGTACTCTGCACATAGTAGGTCCTTAATCAATGTTTGTTCTTGGTTGCATACCACATAAGCCTACTATGCTTTGAGAAAAAATAAAATAGATTGAAATCAATTAATTAGCTTTGAGATGACTCAATCAAATAAAATATGCATAAATGAAATATTAATATTAACCACAGGACAACTGTGACATCATTGAAAAGGAACTGTACTGCACTAGTTGGTTCTTGGAGAAAAATTGGATTAAAAACTTTTTCGATAGCTTCTTTGCTCAAGCTTTGAGGACAAGAAAATTCTAACCTAGCAAACATTCAAAGATATTTATGGGTTTCTCCCCCACCAAGTTCCTGATTTTTAAATAACTGTTGAGGCTTATAAATGAAAAAAAGGCTTTTAAGTAGTTTTAAAGTGTTTAAAAATTGTCAATCTTTGCATGGCCCAAGCCTTGGACTTTACTAACAATTCAGTCACATATATTTTGATATAAATTGTCTGGGAGGGGAGATAGAGACTAAGAAAAAAAGAGAAGAAGAGGAGAAAATGGAATAAAATGAAGAATTAAATCAAAGAAGTAAGTTTCATATGTCTATGATAGCTTTCCTCAAAATTTTATTTAATTTCATAAACTGGTATGAGAAGGTAGAATGGCAGCTATGGTAAAAAAAAAAATAAAAATCACTTCCTCATACTTGTAGCTTTCAAGGCTACAATTCATAATGAGGATATATTGTGGATTCATATACCAGGAAGGAGGGTGGAGTAGGTACATGGATAATTCATCTTAACTCATAAATTTATGAATTTCTGTCTAGGAGAGCAATGTATTTCATATCTCTAGCTTTTACTATCAGAAGCATGCCTGTCCTCTAAAACAAAGTGCCAAGCACAGGCTCCAGCAGGAACCAGATTAAAATGTAAATGAGGTATATTTAATGAAATAAATAAAAATACAATAAAATATGGATAATGTTAATTTGTACTTTCAGGAATCTTTATGTAAGATTTAGTGGCTCCTGTTTCTATCTGAGTTTGACCTTACTGCTCTGGAGCCCTATTTTTTTTATCTGAAATGAAAACTGCTTTGTCAAGTAAAAAACTGCTGTATGTGTAGTTGTTAATTCAGGATGCACCAAGAATAATCACTTCCTGGCCACATGATAATAATCGCTTCCTGGCCACATGATAATAAAAGTTAAAAATGTGAAATTCATTGCTGTCCTGGTCAGTCGATCCCAGGTGATCTTTGTGTTCCAGTCTTTTTAAGAAAGAGACTTAAGAAAAATTCCTATACAGGGCCAGAATTCTATAAACCAAGTGATAAAAGCTAAGCATGCAGGAAAAGAGGAACAAGTGATGGCAAAAAATGCCATCAGAGCTCCAATTTCTCCAACTCCTGGATAGAGCCAGAGAAATTTGACTGTAGAGACTCCCCAGTGCCCAAAGAATAGAAAAACTATTTGAGAGAACAGCTAAGCAGACAAAGGTGGTTCTCACTACAAGAGAAGGATGTGGGGATATGTCCGAGGAACAACTCATAGAATCCACCTCACATACTCCAAAGTCCAGAATTTTCAAGAGATGACACAGAAGATTTTCTTAGCTGTGATGGAAAATCTCAGAAACCATCTGAAAGAATTACTCATTAACAATACCAACACTTAGTCTAGCAGTTTTTACAGAACACCTACAGTAGTGAGACAAAAGGAGCCCAAGGGGATCCAGATGAGTGTGGATGAGCAGGCTTTGAACAAGTGGATGAAAATGGACAATTATATTGTGCCAAGTCTTCATAACACTCCACGCTTCTGGCTAGGCGATTAGTGGTTCTCAGTTTTGGATTTTCTCAGGGTGCACTACCAGATTCCAGTGGCAAAAGACAAAGAGATGACAAGAACTCATCTGCCCAGCTGGATTCTACCAGTTTGAACCTATGTCTCAAGGCATCACAAGAACATTTGCCAATTTTTCAATGATTAATAGAAAAGCTAGTTCATGATATGAGCTACCTGGAAGTATTGGAGTACCTGGATCATATTATTGTCTTTGGAAAGATAAAAGGAAAACATGACATGAGGTTAGACTGGTGAAAGCATTAGATTGCTAGTCTGAAGTTGACAAAGGTCAGTTCTGCAGAGCCTCTTTCAAGTGTATGGGGTGCATAGTGGTCTCAGAACTCCTATTCAGATGATAAGGGAGAACCAAACCCAGAAGTTACTGGGAGTTAACAAGATGCTATGGCTACTGAGGGCTTCAAGGCACCAGAATACACTCATAGGAAACTGTGGTACCTAGCCTGAGTGATCAATAAGCTCAGAAGCTGGACTATCAGAGGTTGATAGTCAACCCCATTCCCCTGAGTTTAGGACATAAAATGCTAGGACCACCCAGTCAGTGGTCAGGCCTAACTATAATACAACAGGAGAAATATGAGCAGGGGTATGCTGGAGCCAGTTGTTGATTGCTAAATTTTTCAGTACAAGCATTTACCCAAAGGAAATCTGTAAATGCTATAAATCAAGGCTTGATTTATTCTTTTGTCAATTGTTTAGACTTAAGAAAATTATGGGAAAATATTCATAATATAGATTAAACTTAAAAGTGTGTCATTTACATTTTTCTGGGGACATAGTCATTAAATGATTATCAGGAGAGGTAAAATCTTTTGATCAAATATATTTAACAAACAGGATGTAAGGGAGCCGTCCCAGTGAAATCAGTTAAAGTTGAAAGCCTGTCGAAATTCCAAGACAGAGACATTAAAAGGCAAAAGGAAAAGCCTTCAGATGTAAAAGAGACATTTCTCATCTTAGGAAGGCTAAGAGGCTTCAATACCTTAATGGCTGAAAGTGGAAAAAAGGACTGCAGCTGCCCTTTGAAGGGAAAGCCCAGGAGACCAGCAGATTGTCCCATCCAGCAGAGATTCCACAGCCTCAGAAAGAGACAGTGGATCAGCAATCTGCCAAACTTGGTCCAACAGAGTGGAACCTGTTGAGGAACCAACACAGCCTTTCAGTGACTGCTTGATGTAGTACAAGAACAAATTGCTCTATCCAGTTGAGAAACTGGACCCTAGGAGGAACAGCCCAAATGACATGATGCCATGCATGCAAAGAGGCAGCTCTGTGAAGAGTCAACCCAGATAAACAATGGAGTATCTCATAGGGAATTGCCCCCCAACCATGAAAGGACATCTAAGACCCACCATTCCTGAGCTGTGAGTTGGCTTGGCAACTGAGTATTCCCTGAGGTTTCTCACTACCATTGAACTTTTAAGCTCATGTCTACTTTTCCCACTCTTGATCCCTGGTTGTGTTTGTTGAGTATGCCCATGAAGTTTGAGAAAAATGTTTTGTAATTGCTGTCCTTTCCATGCCATTTAAGTAAATGCCTTTGCTAAAGAACTGAATCTGCTCATTAAAAGAAAGCATACTAGTAGAGGCTCATGAGCTAGCATTGAGCACGATAACCACATGCTGGATTACCCCCTAGAACTCTTTTGTTGTTGGTGGTGGTGTCATCATTGTTATTCTGTCATGTCTAACTCTTCATGATCCCATGGATCGTAGCATTCCAGGTCCTTCTATCCTCCACCGTCTCCCAAAATCTGTCCAAGCTTATGTTTGTTGCTTCCATGACACTAAATGGGAGGGAGGGATATTCATTTATTGTGGAGTAACTAAGCAAATAATTGTATATTAATGTAATGGAATAATACTGGGCTATAAAGTGCTTATATTCAATCAAACTTGTAAAATAAAGACATTTAATATGAAAGTTTTAAATTAATATGAAATTAAAATATTAAATTTAATATTTAATTGTTTGATTACTTCTTTTAATTTAATTCTTACAGAATGCCACACATAAAATATCATAATTAGTCTATAATTAGTTTTATACTTTTATTGTTAGAGTTTTCATATATACAAAGGACAAAATTTTATATTTTATAATTATGTAATATAAAATTTAATTTGGAACTTTTTTTGCAAATCTATCATAAGCTTATCATAAGCTACCACATAGAAGCACTTAATAATTCTAAGAGAATATTATGAGTGGCATGTTAAATAATCCTGTGGGTTTTAAATGCTTTTTGTTGCTGTTGAAAGGAGTTTGCAGAACAGAAAGTGAATAATTTTTAAAAAACATTGGGAAGCATGCATCTAGAGCAATTATGCAGCAAAGAATAGTGGTCATCTGTGGACATCTGATTTTAATTTTCTTTCAATATTTTTCAACATTGCAGAATGTGGAGAAAAAATTTAATCATTCGGTTATTGGTATAAAGAAGGTGAAAATATCTTCCTTGTGGGTTGCAACAATTGCTACACAGATAGTAATGGGATGTAGCAAGTGCTGGCAAACTGGCTTCCTCTAGGCTTTCCAAACATGGTACCAGGGAGTTGGAATGAGAAGGGACAAAGGAGAACAGAGAGAATTTTCATTGGTTGCTGCTACCATTGCCACAAAATGCCCTAAATATGTTTGTCCTCTTTTCACAATTTACCTAAGGGCTACAACTAAAAGTCATTCCGTAAGTAAAGTGAGTTTCCATTTTTCATAAGCAGTGTTTATCTGTGATGTGCCCATTACTCTCAATCAACAAGCATTTATTAAGTACCTAAAGTATGCCAGGCATTTTGCTAAATGTTGAGAATATAGGTACAAAGAATGAAACCATCCTTACTTTAAGGATTACTCCACTAATGATAGAGACAAGTACATATAAAATATAAATAGCATAAATACAAAGTAAATAAATCCAAATAGATACAACACCACAGTAGGGAGGGCACTAGCAGCTGAGAAGAATCAAGAGGCTACTCTACGTGCCCTCATACTCGTTCTGTCTGAATATATGGCACTGATAGTTTCTGCAATATAAAGTGGATAGTGTTATTGTTCATGTTTCTGAGATAAAGTATTTTTATGTAGGCTTAAACTCATCTTAATGACTGGCTCACCATTAGACATAGGCAATGGGATCACTGATAAATGTTCCTCTGCTTTTATTTAGTATGGGGAAGTAATTCTCCTTAAGTTTCTATAAATCTTTATAGGCTATCCATCCCAGGTTCACAGAGCCAACTTGACCCACAGTAGGAAAAAGAATCTGACTTCAGTGTTTTCTCTTCTTATCTCCCAACTTATACTTCAATCAGCCATGGTTTAACAAACAAAATCATCTGCTAGCTGTGTGATACTGGACAAGTCACTGTCTCTCAGTGTTCCAGATATCTCTCTAAAACTATAAATTAGCAAAGATGGCCATGATCTATTGGTAGAGGAATTTTCCTCATCTATATATCAATGTAATAACAGGTCCAGTTACTATCTCTATTTCATTCAATTAATTGGCAAGCATTATTATTAACAGCATATTTATTGTGTATTTATATTAAGTATAAAATCTATTCTGGTTCCCTACCTTGTCTATTGAAAATACAAATATCTTGTTCTTCTGTTATGATAAAAATACATCTTCTCAGGGGTGGAGCCAAGATGGGGGCTTGAAAACAGGGGCTCGCTTAAGCTCTCCCCCAAATCCCTCCAAATATCTGTAAAAATGATTCTAAACAAATTTGAGAGCTACAGAACCCACAAAATAACAGAGGGGAACAAGTCTCCGGCCCAAGACAGCCTGGATGGTTGCTGGGAAGGCTCTATCGTACCTTGCTGAGAACAGAGTGAAGCCCAACATGGGCCATGCCAGGACAGTCCAGGCCAGGAATAGACCAGGTGGAGCAGGCCTCAGGGCCCTGAATCACTGAGCTATGTCAGACTTCTCAACCCTCAAATGCCAAAGACAATGGAGCAGGTCAGTGGGAAAACTTCTGGATCTGGGTGAGGGAAGTGCATAGTCCAGCTACAGCCTAGGGTGGCAAAGGTGGCTGCAACAGGAGCAGAAGCAGTGGCTGTGTCCAGCCCCCAGGCCCACATGATGGGGGCGGGAGGAAATCATGCAGCTGATCACAGTGGGAGTGCAGAGATTGCTTTGCTGATGCTGAGGCAAGGTTTTCTTGCTTTGCCCTGCTTGGATCTGGGTCACTGTCCTGGTTGATGGTTCTTGGGGAAGGAGGAGCACTGGTGTAGCAGAACTTCGTGGTGGCTGTGGAGAGGGAATCTTCCTGGTGGTTACATGGCAGAAAGGAGTGCCTGCACTCACAAACCAGAGCACAGGCCAGGAGAGGAACATCATACCACCTCAGAATAGAAGTAGCTCTGAAAACAGCAGCACAAAACTCCCAAAGCTTGTGACAAAGCACTCTCCACTCTGAAAGCAGTCATACCCTGACAAAAAGCTCAAAAGTCAAGTAATTGGCTGGGGAAATAAGCAAACAGCATAAAATGACTCAGATTATAGAATCTTTCTTAGGTGACAAAGAAGATCAAAACTTACAGTCAGAAGAAGTCAACAAAGTCAAAGAGCCTACATCA
>JAQQSZ010013312.1:0-11788 GCA_028646595.1 Phalanger gymnotis | reverse complement strand
GAACCGCAAATTCAGTCCCGCAGCTTTTCCCACTAACCTTCTCTGTTGTCTTTGCTGTTTGTGGGTTGTGAGGTCTGGTAGATGCCACAGCTCACTAATTCAGGACGCTAAGGCACGCTCTGCCCGGCTCCCAGTCTTGTTCGTCTGTGCCGCTCACACTGGACTCTGCTCTGCTCAGCTCCACTCCCCTCAGCTCCCAGCTTCGTGCAGGACAGACCTTACCCAGAGACCATCCAGGCTGTCCTGGGCTGGAGCCCCGCTTCCCTCTGCCACTTTGTGGGTTCTGCAGCTCTAGAATTGGTTCAGAGCCATTTTTTATAGGTTTTTGGAGGGACTTGGTGGGGAGCTCACACTAGTCACTGCTTTCCAGCTGCCATCTTGGCTTTGCCCCCTCACACTTGTTTAGCTTTGATACCATTCTCGTCTTCTAGCTCAACTGTTTTGCCTACCATCTACCTTTTTTCCCCTTTCCTCCTTTGTTTTTTCTTGGGTCGGGGGAGGGGTTTGCTCTCTCCTGTATTAGTACTTTTGCTCACATTATTCCCTCTTCCTCTTCTTCCTTCTGGGATCAGTTCAACAACTGCTTCCTCCATGAAACTTTCCTTTATCCCCAAAGTAAAAGAGATTCCTTTAAAAATGTTTTTTGAGAGCTTCCTTCTTAAATGTTTTATAGCACTTTGTCTAGATTTCATTCATCCCTGTTGCATTCTACTTTGTACCGTATCAGTTTGAATTATTGTCATACCCTTCACCCTCCTTATTAGGCTCTAATTTTCACAGCAGTGACATTTTTCATCTTTGTAGCACTGAAGCCTAGCACGTGTCTCATGCATAGTAGGCACTTAATATTCTTGTGGAAAGGAAACTTACTGTATTTCAATATGGAGTACAAATGAATAAAAATGCTTGATTATGGCCAGAGTGACAAGCAAAGGCAGAAAAAACTATTCGTTGCCATGAAGAGAATGGAACCTTAATAGGACAAATAGGAATATGAGCCATTTCCCATAGATGCTTAAAGTACACAGAAAACACAAAGCCATACTGGTTTCATAACTGGTTTGTCACTGACAGTGGCTCTACCTAATAAATTAGGTTGGTCCAACTTAGTTTAATTATTGGTTTTCATCAATATCAATCAACAAAGATATCTAGGGTCCTCTTATAATTGCATTGAGTTGAAAGTATTAGCATCTTCACAGATTAAGAAGTAATAAAAATATTTTCTTTGAGCCTATAGATCAAGAAATCCTGTTTCCTTTCCATTTTCCACTTTAGATGTAAGCTGTAGTCCATAGAAAAAGGATGACTTCACAGCCATGCAATTGGGGAAAAATTTTGGTGTGTCTCATGTAGATACAGCAAAAAATGCCAATGAAGAAAAAGCCTTCAGATTTTGCCACACTACATTAAAAAGGTAATATGAAAATTGTTTAACATTTAAAAAATTTGCGTCTTGAACTAGAGTGATCCAATTAAATGCTTCATAAATGAGGTCATTAGATTAAGTTTCTTTTCTTTTCTAAGTTTCTTTTCAATTATAACTATACAATCCTATAATCAAATAGTAATTTAGTCCTTCCAAAAAGAACCATTGTTTCACTGGCATCATCAATTACTGAGGCCAAATGCCTGAGGATATGGTCTGCTGACACCAAGAACCCAGAGCCACCTCCATGGCAAGATGAGGCATCAGAGTCTAACTGTAGTGAAGGACTGTCTTCTAATATGCTATGATAAGAATAGTTTAGTTCTGCATTTAAATTCCAGACTGTCGCAACATCTTTACCCAAATAGAATTGCCTACATGCCCAATTGAAGCATTTTCTGCATGAACTCACAATTGCATATTTCAAAGATACTATTCATTTCCTATGGCAGAGTTAGGACCTTGGGAGATTATGAGTTAAAGAAACAACCTTAAGAAGAAAACTTAATGGGAACACATTCAGTTTATCTAGGTTTCACAGAGGTATCAAGCCATCTGCTTTGTATGCAGCACAGAGAAGAAAAAGCTACTTTGGTAAATAGCATTTTATATCTTCCATTTACTTTATTTATATAGACAGACTTCAGAGTTTCACATTTCAGCATTAGGGTACAGTTACACCAAAGCTAATCAGATCCCCCAGTAGAAACAGAAGCTTTCCTTCCTTAGGCAATGATTTTCCAGGGCTTGTTTAAATTTGACCTCCTTTTGTGAGATGTAGTTGAAACCCAGCAAAAGCATTGAGATACTGTTTTCTCTTCGTTTTTCTTGGAAGACTGACATAATCTTCCTTATCAGCTCTGAGAAATTGCCCCCTCCCCTTACTCTGTGCATGTATTTCACTGTGCACACTCCTGTATTTCTGTTTCAAGACAAGTATCAAATGGAACAGCCACTTGTGTTATCTTCCCCTGGGATTTCTTCTCACTAACTGCTTGTCCATAACTCTGGGCTGGGTGCCAAGCAATAATGTGATTGCTTTACAACCAGTTTGTAGCTCTTTTTATTTGCCATGCCTCCCAAAGAGCAAGGAAACTGTTAGGTGACAGACTGCATAGACTAGGATAGGAAAGTGACTTTCAGAAGTGAGAAGCCAAATAATACAATAGTAGTCTAGATTTCTACTTTTCTTAATGCTTATTTAATGTCACATCAATTTTTTTAGCCTGAGCTTGTATCTTTGTTAGTCAACAACATTTATTCAGGATCCATTAGGTTTGGAATACTGTGTATAATTCTCTAGGAAGTTGGTCTTTATCTTCAAGTCACTTAAATTTTAATGCTTAAGTAGTAAGAACTCAGAAATATATCCATACATGTGGCAAATATCTGCCAATTTCTAAACAATCTTGTCTGTTTAGAGATCTATGCACATATGGATCTAAAGGTAGCACCCATCCTCACTCTGCCCCAGTGTCCCTTTTTGCCTCCTTGCTATGACTTATGGGGCAGGGATAATGCCCATGGCAAGAATGGTAGAGTTCAGGGAGGTGAAGTTGGTAAATGAGGTTTGGAGCAAAAGGATATGGAAAGAACTGAACCACTGGAAATGACCCATGGTATAGTTCAGATGTGGGTAGTTCAAGTGAAGACAGAGAAATAGTGGGTATAGAGGGAATTTTTCTTGACACCTGGGCCAGCTCTTGAGTCTGGCTCCACTGCTCCCCTAGCAAAGAAGAGGTGGCAAGAGCAATTAATTATCACCTATGTAACCCAGGTGATAAGCCATTTAAATAGTGAAATAGTTAAAGGCCAGGATTTTAGACACTACAGTAACAAAACAGTGATTAACTAAAGCAGTGAGGAGAAGCCCCAGGTCTTGAGTCACTCAATTTAATGGGCATTAGCTATCCAGGTAGCTATTGATGGAATAGCCTTGGGAAAACAGAGTTTGTATATTCAGGGTGGAGAAATTGAAGCCTATAATCAGGCATTTTAATTTTCAGTTAAAGAAATTTGGAAACTACTACAGTGTTCTGAAAAGGGAAGTGGTGTATGAAAACAATAGCTGTGGAAGATGGTTTGCACTCCTGTATGTAGGTGACATTGTAAGGGGGCAGAAAGCAAAGGTTGAAAGAAGACTGGAGCAGTAACCCAAGAGCAACAGTGGTAGCAACGAGGAAAAAATCAGATCTAAATAAACAATAAAAAAGGAAACAAGGACAAATGGATGACTGCCAAACATTAATGACCTTGGAGACTAAAGATTCTGGGCCAAGGTTATTATTAATATTTTTATTTTGTAAGAAGACAAAAAGGACAAAAATTCCTTCCCTTTTGGCACAGAAGTAATTTTCTTTCTGAAGGACATTCGTTTATTTCTGCAAATGTGATGACTATGTTAGTCACTTGCACTGTGATATGTAATATTAAATGTATTTTGGGGAGAGCAAAAGAATCCTTTAGAAACTGCTTTGACTTGTACAAAGTTGTGGTGAGGTTTTGAGATCATTTCATATTTAAATAAACCAAGATTAAGAAGCTTAAGTATGTGAATAATTAATATTTGGGGAGAAGATCCTGTTGAATGGATATCTTTCCAGCTATTATATGATGGCTGTTGAATTAGTCCATTTGAATCACAGGTTGACTTGTTGAAACTTCATGAACTGAAATAGTAGAAAAGTGATAGATCTCAGTTTTATGCCTCAGTTTCAGGTGCCTCATTTATTTACTTAAAATATTTCCAAGACTCTTGAATATAAATTAAAACAATTTTTTTCCTCCCGACTCTGATAGCCCAACATACTACCATCATTCTTTCTTAACATTTTACTATACTAAATTTCTAGGAAAAAGTATACTTTCATTTTCCTCATCCCATCAACATTCACTTGGTCTCCAATCTGTTGTAAGCTGACTTCCATCTGCACTGCACTACTGAAAAATTCTTTCCAAGGATGCCGATGACCTCCCATTGGCAAAATGCAATGAGTTTTTTTCCCCTGTCAATCTCAATCCTTTTCAACTTCTCTGTAGCATTTGGCACTACTGACTACCCCTTTCTTCTTGATATTCGTTACTCCCTTGCTTCTGGAATTCTATAATATCCTGATTCTCCTCTTATATTTCTGTTTCCTTTTCCTCCTTCCACCACTATATATTTTGCTAAGACTATATCCTAGATACTTTTCCCTCTTTGCTCTCTCCAATAATGACCTTTTCCATTCCCATGAAATAAACGATCCCCTATATGTGCAGGGAGCCTCCAAACTTATAATTCATACTCCAGTTTATTGCCTGAGCTCCAGACCTACATCTCTAACTACTGAATACATCTACTTGGATGTGGTGTGGACACCTCAAACTTAACCGATACCAAATCAAATTAATCATCTTTCCTTTAAAAACACATCCTTCCTACTTACTGAGCTATATTTACTAATAATATTATTATCCCCCTGGGCATTCATTCTTGAAAATTTAGTGTTATCATTGACTCTCCTTTACTCCTTTAACCAAACAGTCCAGAAATCTGACCAAATTCCACAGCAAAATATTTCTCCATTTTGTCTCTTCCTTTACAATTATAGTTCTAGTTCAAACTCTCATTACTCTTTCCTGGACCATTGAAATAACCTTGTTAGTAGTTTCTCTGTCATCAGCCTTTACCTTTCCCAATCCATTTTACACTACTCTTGGAGGGTAACACCCCTTATCCTTAATGAGTTTATTAAAATTAACTATGTAACATTCTCTGTGGACCAGAAGAAACTAAGGTTTTAAAGTAGTGTCTTAAGTAGAAAAACAGTAGCTGTGAAGCTACTTCAGAATCCTGAAGCTGTGCCTATTGACTATATTTTCTTATCGCTCCAAAGAAATTTCAAGTAAAAACCTAAGCCCTGAAATTTCTATTCAATTTCCATTTAATTAAACATTTAGTAAGCATCAAAATATATTAAAAGTACTCTATGATAGTCTCTATGCATATTCTATGATAGACGCTATGCAAGAAGTAGACATAATCCCTTAGTTCCCAAAGGAAGTTTCTAGTTTAGCAGGGAGGAAAAGATGAGTGCACACATACATAAATATGTACATACACATTTGGTCTGGACTTAGAATTTCATTGAGCTTGGGGATATATCATAATAATTATATATATGTATAATATGTATATATAACATATATATGTGTGTATACATACATATATGTATATGTATATTTATATATAAACATTTCTTTTAAATCTTCTAGTCTTAGTTACCTAAAGGACCAAAAGTTTAAATGGCTCACCCAGGATCACATGACCAGTGTTTGCAGAAGCAGGACTTGAATCCCTATCTTCTTGACTCCAAGGCAGGCTTTCTGTCCTCCTGAAAATAAATGGGATCCAAAAAATAATATAAGCATAGATGGAAAATCCAAAGAAAATTATAAATTCTATTTGAGTTTAGAAGAATAAAAGATCATTTCTCTTTAAGGGCATGAGGGAAGACATCATGGTGAGAGTGAAATTTTATATATATCTTGAAAGATGTATAAGATTTCAATAGGAAAGAAGGGGAATGGAGGAGTTAAAAAATGAAGGTAGAAAGTACATGAAGTATTTGGGGAATAGTAAGTTGCCTAGTTTGGATGAAGCATGCAATATATGAAATGGATCAGTATGAAATAAGACTGGCAAGTTTGGTTAGAGACAGATTATGAAGGACTTTGAATTCCAAGCTAAGGAGTTTGAACTATATCTAGTAGGCAGTGGGGCACCAATCAACATTTGCATTAATATGATTTATTTCATTAGGTCTTCCTCCTTGCAATTCATGTTATATACCCTGGTCAAATAAATTGTAATTCATAGAACTGAATAGGTCATAGTACTGAGTCAATCATAGTACTGAATAGGTAATACATAGTACTGAATAAGTCATGAGAACCTGAGCCAGAGCTATGAGAGAATAAAGGAAAAGGAAGGGACCAAAGAAGAGATATCCTGAGGCAGAATGTGATAGGACTTATGGAATGGTGGGTTGCAAGCATGAGGCAAACAATGATTTTTGAACTTGGATACTTAAAGCATGATGGTGCTATTCATAGAACTGGTATTGTCAGTAGGAGAAACAGATTTAGAAGGGTAGATGGTGAATTTGATTGGATATGTTGGATTTGATGTGGCACCAGGAGATCTAGTTGGAGATATCCAGGAGATGTTTGGAAATGTGGGTCTGGAGTTCAGAGAGAAATTAGAACTGGAGCTGCCATTTGAAAGTCTATCAGATAAAGAGAAATTTCTCATAGCTAAAGATTATTTAAAATTAATCATTGTTGTTCACAAGTTAGGATTACTTCTTCCCTGAGGCAGCATCATTAATCATATCTGGTATTTTTCTTTGTTCATTGCTAATGAAGAATTATACAGGAGAGGTGGTGTTAAGGATATCATCAGAGAGATATATGACCTAAAAAGTGGATAGCATGGTCATGTAGTGAGAGTATGGGAAAACTGACAACCCAGGGCTCCTCTAGTATCCACAGAAAGTCAAGAAATCTAGTGTGAAGTCTCGAGCCTATTTTGTGGGTCCTCTTTAGAACATTTAGGGGAGAACATTGACCAGAGTCATACAGAATTGGAAAGCCAGATGGTTCTAATTTGCTTCATGGGAGAACATATCCATATTGGTGAGACCACAGAACCATTAAAGTAGCTGTCATTTTTATAGCAGCTGAAAAATTAAAAAGCAGTCTACATGGTTTCACTCGATCTCCACAAAATCCTAGGAGAGGCAGAGTGCATGGGTTACTGTACCAATTTTTCAAATGAGGAAAATGAAGTTCAGAGAGCTCCAGAGATTTTCCTATGCCCAAACAACTGCAGTTGCTCATAGAATCATGTTTGTAGAGACTTTTAATACCCCACATGTGACCCTAGGTTTAAAAAGTGAATCAAGTTCTAGAGCATGCTTAGCAGCCTCTCTGGGTGTCATTTGTGAAATAAATAAAACACTAAACGAGCTGCTGAGGAACAATGATCTCTACCACTCTTGATTCACAGGACCTAATTAGAAAGACACAGATTTGAGAGTTTATAGCTTTAATAAATTAATACTGACCTAGATGATGCTCGTGTCCTTTTTAGCTAACATTTTGGACCCTATAGTAAATTTATTACTGAAATAACATGTAATTAATTTTTGTAAGGATTATTTTCAGTTGGAATTTCAAGTTCAACATTTCTTTCAGTTCTTAAGATCTTAGCCTCCATTGTCCTACAAGTGATATTTGAATAAATATTTATTCACTTCAGAGAAAATTTTGTTATCAGAATGTTTTTATCTTTATTTCTGAAGTATTCTCCCCTGCCCCTTTATTTGGTACTAAGCCATATTTCTAGAACTAACATGGCATTTCATGTGTGCTCCTCAATTCCATCTAGTAGAAGGTAAGATTCTTGAGGGCAGTAACTATCTCATTTTGCTTCCCCAGTGTCTAGCATGGTATGTGATACATAGTAGCCACTTAATAAATGTTTATTGATTGAAATAATCTCTTGCCTTTATGTCTCTACTGAAATCTTGCTCTGGAGCTTGTTGTTGTTTGTCCTTCATTCTTGAAGAGGACAATGATGTCAGGGAGGTGATGCCATGACATGCAAGTTAATTGGATTTAAGTGAGGGAGGGCTATGCAAAGTCACCAGTCTCACTTTCTCTTCTGGTGCCATCAGGGTCCAGTGGCAAGATATAGATCAGGGTGACTGGAGATGGCCCTGGATGCAGTGGAAGACTTTGGCCTTTTGAAGCTAAGGTCTTTAACTGTTCTGTTTGACTGAGGCAATGCCCATTCAATGATTAAGGCTAGAAATGAGGTGGATAATGGCCTCTTTTACATAGTGAAAAAAAATCAAGCTGGGAGGGAAGAACCTCAGGATTTTTTGCCGAAACAGAAACCATTGCTATTTACATTCTCTCTGAGCCATCAGGATCCAACCAATGACCAAGTGAGACTTGGCTTAGAGCCTATTGTTGGCCAGTCAATGAGAGGCAGAGTAATTTGGGTTTAAGGCATGGTCCTTAAGGAAAAAATCTAGCCCATAAAGCTCAAGATATTTTGTGAGGTTTCCAAATTTACAGTCTTTTGGGCACAGCACTTGCAGGTAAGGTTATGATACCCTAAGTGAATAAAGGGAAGGGAAGGGAAGAGAATGAGAGAGAGCAAAAGCGAGAGGGAGAGCAAGGGAGAGGAAGAGGAAGAGAGAGAGAGAGAGAGAGAGAGAGAGAGAGAGAGAGAGAGAGAGAGAGAGAGAGAGAGAGAGAGAGAGAGAGAGAGAGAGAGAGAGAGAGAGAGCGCGAGAGAGAGAGAGAGAGAGAGGAAGGAAGGAGGAGGGAGGGAGCTGTGTTGCCCAAGTGGCCAGTTCCAGTTGGGTATCCAGTGGAGCAGTTGCTACTACTACTCACAGAGGTTGTTTGTCCTTTGTTCTTGAAGAGGACCGTGACATCAGAATGTGGTACCATGACATGCAAGTGAATTGGATTTAAGTGAGGGGGTGCTGTGCAGAGTCACCCACCTCACTTTCTTCTCCAGAGTCATGATATAGTGGCAAGATACAGGTCAGGATGACTGGAGATGGCCCTTGCTCCGAAGCTTATTTGTTACATGGAAGTAGCTTTGGCAGGTCCTATGAAACTGGAAAGACTTCAGGTGTGGGCTCAGAAGTAGGTTATATATTATCCAAGAATGAAAAGAGAAGCTGTTTTCCATGTGGTTGTCTCTCAGGTGATCAAATGTTTTGACATCACCCCTCGAGCAACTGGGGTGAGAGAGGTACTGTCTGTGCTGGTGCAGGAAGTAACCACAGTGATGAAATCATGAATCATTTCTTTGGAGGTGTTAGAGTATGTATTTATATAAGCAGCATGGAATAGTGGATAAAATATCAGCCTTTGAGTTGAAAGGACTTCAGTTGAAGCTCTGTCTCTGACACATACTAACTATGGGATCATGGGCAAAGCAAACAATTTTTCAGTGCCCCAGAAAATATTCTAAGACAATTAGTTCTGAGATTAGAGGGAGTTTTTTTTAGACTGTGAGTTTCTTACAGTGATGAAATCACTGGCTATTTTCCCACCTCCTGCCACCCAACCTTGAAGTATTATATTTGTGAATTCATCTATGACATGTTTTCTTCTGTCCAATGTAATGTAAGCTCTTTGAGAGTAAGAATTATTTCATTCTTCTTGCTTCCTGCTATCACTTCATTGCCAGACTCCTCAGGTGAGAATAGAAGTCAAAACTCCTCTGACCATAAGCATCTTGTGCTTTCTATCTCCCGTTGGTCATAGTGTGTCCCCTGAGGTAAGGTAGGAAGGGGCCTGGCTCAGTAACTTCCATATGCTCAAAAGCAATGACTTCATCTCTGCCAGTACAGGGCAACTTCCTCCTACCAGCTTGATCTCTCATTTGGGATGTGGAGAACCTCTGATGCAGAGGATCAACTTACCCTTTGACCTCAGGCCTTCCATCCCCTGCTGTACCTGTTTTGTAAAGGAAGAGGAAAGAAGAAAGTTGGTGAAGAATTAGATTTTTTTTCTTGCTGTGCAGATTTGAGTTCCACTTCTTGCCTTCAGAAGGAGGAAGAGTTGGGAAGCTGAGTCTTCCACTGGACCATCTGACTGTGTGTCTCTAATCTCATATTGCACTTGTTTCCAGACCAATCTCCACCTTCCACTGGGAAGAGTGGCACCCTTCACTGAATGATGAACATTCTCACACCTGGATATACCCTTCACATCCCAGTGATTCTGAACTATAGATCATCCTCCAAACTGCATTCCTTACTCGTAACACCCAATATCTAGTTTCCATCCCCTTCAACCCTCCCACTATAAAGTTTGAACTAAATACCACCTAGCCTTTCCAGTGTTTTCTCTGGTATACCTGCTGCATAGGTAAAAATGTCTCTTCACCTCAATTATTTGTCTCTCCCACTCCTCCCATCTAGTATTACTGACACCTAGCTCCTTCTAGATGACAAATCCCTTGACTCCTTAATTCGTTCCTAGACCATCTACCCTGCGTTAGCCATTCTCTCCTCTTTTCCCTGTCTTAATCACTTCAATTGAACCAGGGTAGATAGCCCTTGCAATATTTGCATATTTTCAGTATTGTGTAAATGAAATACAGGCAATTAACCTTCCGTGCTGGTATTATCATATCACCTAGTAGAAGGAGAGAGATATTGCTTCACTGAGTTTTGCTTGTTTAACTATTGCTCACTTATGAGATAGGAATTGCTCATACAAAAGATATGTCTACGACTTTAGGCATAGAACTGCTCCAAAAACTTGTTCTCTTTTTGAAATTTAGATGGGATTGAACAAGACCAGCCTATGCTAGAATTAAGCTTTAGGTTAAGTTTACTTTCCAACCCCTCTTTCATTTTTAATCCTTTTGATATCTTTTAGCTAAAGGCAGGTGATAGGGAGCTCAGAAAGGGATGCATGCCTGAAAGGAGCATTGGGAACCCCACCCATAACTGGCAGTTGTTTAAAGTTCTATACTCCCCTCACTGTCAGTGTACCCTGCACTTTGGTGAGAGTTTCAGAGTGGTATGTGAATGAATGGTGACGTAGATAGCCACGTATGCTCTGACTTCGAAGATTTCCCTTTCTGTCTTCCTTGATTTTGTTATAGATGATCTTTGGTTGTTATACCTCTAAGGCACAGTCAGTCAGTAATTCATGTGTCATTGTGGTTCTTGTGCCTTTTGTGGTTAGTTCCTGTTCCACTTAGAAGCCAGGACACTGAAACAATTCAAGAGATTTGAATAAGACTAATAATATGTTTGATAGATTTAGACTTTTAGCCTGGTGTCTGATCCTTCTAATAACTGAGTTTACTCCTCCAAAATTCGAGATACCCTACTGATAGGCATCTTCATGACAGAATCTGAACACTCTCTTTTTGACCAGGTGTGTCTCCCAATGCAATACTGCATACTAATCAATCCTTCTTAGTTCATGCCCCAGATTGGTCCTATGCTCCAGATTGGTCCTTCCCTCTTTTCTTCTGCCCTAAAAATTATCTAACATCCTATTCCACTTTAGTCAGGAAGCTGATAAACTTATCCACACTAAAGAGTTAATGACTCATAATTGCTTCAACCCTTACCAATTGTATTGGAATTTTAATGAGGTCTTTTGGAAATGCCAAAAACTTTACACAAAAGCATGAATCTTTGGGGCAGAGCCAAGATGGCGGCTGGGAAGCAGTGACTGGCGTGAGCTCCCCACCAAGTCCCTCCAAAAACCTATAAAACAATGTCTCTGAACCAATTCTAGAGCTGCAGAACCCACAAAGTGGCA
>JAQQSZ010013311.1:0-11788 GCA_028646595.1 Phalanger gymnotis | reverse complement strand
TTAAATTATCTCTCCTGGATCTATTTTCCAGGTCAGTGGTTTTTCCAATGAGATATTTCACATTGTCTTCCACTTTTTCATTCCTTTGGTTCTGTTTGATAATATCTTGATTTCTCATCAAGTCACTAGCTTCCACTTGCTCCCATCTAATTTTTAAGGTAGTATTTTCTTCAGTGGTCTTTTGGACCACCTTTTCCATTTGGCTAATTCTGCCTTTCAAGGCATTCTTCTCCTCATTGGCTTTTTGGAGCTCTTTTGCCATTTCAGTTAGTCTATTTTTTAAGCTATTATTTTCTTCAGTATTTTTCTGGGTCTCCTTTTGCAAGTCATTGACTTGTTTTTCATGATTTTCCTGCATCACTCTCATTTCTCTTCCCATTTTTTTCTCTGCTTCTCTAACTTGTTTTTCCAAATCCTTTTTGAGCTCTTCCATGACCTGAGAGACAGTTCATGTTTTTCTTGGAGGCTTTTGATGTAGGCTCTTTGACTTTGTTGACTTCTTCTGGCTATATGTTTTGGTCTTCTTTGTCGCCAAAGAAAGATTTCAAAGTCTGAGTCTGAATCTGAGTCTGTTTTCGCTGCCTGGCCACGTTCCCAGTCAGCTACTTGACCCTTGAGTTTTTCAGAGGGGTATGACTGCTTGTAGAGTAGAGAGTACTTTGTTCTACGCTTGAGGGGCTGAGCTGTTGTTTTCAGAGGTATTTCTGCACAGCAAGCTCTGCCACACTAGCACTCCTCCTCCCCCACAACTGCCAACCCAAACTGCCACTCAGATCTGGGCAGGCTCTGCACTCCCGCTCTGATCTTCCACTTAATTCCTCCCGCCAGATGGGCCTGGGATCTGTAGCAACAGAGCAGCACTACCTTGGCTGCCCCCACGGCAGTGGCCAAACTGCGAACTCCTTTCACTCTGTCCTTGCAGTTTTTTTCCCACTAACCTTCTCTGTTGTCTTTGGTTTTTGTGGGTTGAGAAGTCTGGTTACTGCCACAGCTCACTGATTCAGGGCGCTAGGGCCTGTTCTGCCTGGCTCCCAGTCTGGTTGGTCTGGGCGCAGCCTATGCTGGGCTCTGCTCCACTCCCAGCTCTGTGTGATAGACCTTACCCAGTGACCATCTGGGCTCTCCTGGGCTTGTGCTCTGCTTCCCTCTGCTATTTTGTAGGTTCTGCAGTGCTAGAATTCGTTCAGAGCCATTTTTATAGGTGTTTGGAGGGTCCTGGGGGAGAGCTTTAGGCCAGTCCCTGCTTTCCAGCTGCCATCTTGGCTCCATTCCCCCCACCCCTTTCCAGTCTTTTTTATTAATCCACTCCACGCATCCTCTATTCTAGTCAAATTAGTCTACTATTCCATGTACACAAAATTACATCTGCTGCTTTACACAATTTGTTCTTGAGATTCAGAAGGCACTCCACACCCCACCCCACCCTCACTGAAACCTCTGGCTTCCTTCAAATCAGCTTTTGCTCCAAATGAGGCCTTTCTTGATCTATTATTACCATTCTTTCTTGAAATTGCTTTGTCCATACTTGTCTTGTGTTCCTGTAGAATGTAAGATTCTTGAGGGTAGGAGATGTTTCATTTTGTCTTTCACAATACAAGCTTTGAGGCACTTATGGCCTCTCAGAGTTAGAATCCCCCATGAGGTGTCAGGCAGTCATCTTTCTAGTGCTGTAGGTCATAAGGTCTCAGCAGTATGTTTCTTCTCAATGATCATCAGTTGGGAAGGAGAATCATTTCGTTAGCCAGTCTCAATTAGATCTTATAAACCTCTATTTACTAAGGGTACAGTAAGAAGAGTGGGTATAAAACATTCCCTCCCTAAAGTCTGTGACATGGTTTCCCTCTAGTACATACAGAGTCCAGGGGGAAATGGGCTTATGCTTTGAGAGCAAGGAGGTAGGTCAGCTCTGGAATGCCAGAAGTTTTTTTTTCTCCCCCTTTGAGGCTACTCAAGAAGTTACCCACATTGCCACCAGCCACCACTATTCCTGAAGACAATGTTAGGATACTGATGGAAATATGGGGAGTCCAAAATCCTTTGGACTCACAGAAATTAGCAAGGTCATCCTCCAGCTGTTGGGTTAGGGTGGAGGGTGGAGAGGAGAACAAGACTGAAGCCAAAGCATTCTCCCCCCCTGACAAGGACCTTCTTCTCAGAGATTTTAGTGGGAATTCTTTCTCCTTGTTTGCCACTTGCTTGGATCTGAATCTCTGCCCAATGCTCAAAAACTAGGATTCTGAATTGGAATGAGTCTTCTATTTTATAATGAACTACCGACCATAACTAAATTTCCTTAGCCAGTGTGAACATGTTTCCTGTCAATGTCACTCCCATTCGTCTCAGCATTTGTTCAGTCATTTCAGTTGCATCTCACTCATCATGACCACGTTTGGAGTTTTCTTGGCAAAAATACTAGAGTGGTTTGCCATTTTCTTCTCTAGCTCATTTTACAGAAAGGCAACTGAGGCAAACAGGGTTAAGTGACTTGCCCAGGGGCACACAACTAGCATCAGAGGTAAGATTTGAACTCATGAAGATGAATCTTCCTAACTTCAGGACCGGCATTCTATCCACTGCACCACCTAGATGCCCCCCATCTAAGGACACATTTTAGTTAATCTAAAGTGTTTATGACTCCAAATGGGTTCACAAAAAGTTGGACAAGACTGAATGATGATAACCTAGGCCTGGATTGCAAACTCACCCAATATCTTTCCTTATTTAGAAGCCTTCCAGGACCTACTTACTCTGGTAGTGCTTCTGGACTTTTCCCAGAAGGCTGTGTTAAAAAAGCCCCCAGCAAGAAAGCTTTGAACTGTCTCCTTGCTTTTATCAGAGGGATGGCATCATTCTGCCTTTTTGGCTCTGCTAATTAGCCCTGGGGCACAACAGCGGTTCTCTGTTTGCTTACTTTCTTGGTTAACTCTCAAAATCCTTACCCTGGCTTCTCCTCTCATGACCAAAGCACCAGCGAATATCCAAATTCATGCAGTACCTATACCTACCCTGGAGCTGGGACTTCAGAAAAGAATTACTCTTGGCCACTCTGCCTGTCACTCGGTCCTTACATTTTTTCCCCCAGTACTTTACATTGAATTCTGTCTCTCCTCCACTCAGACCCCACTGAGCCATGAAATTTCTCTGTTTTTCTTTATAACTTGGTTATGCTTGAAACTTCTTTTCATCCTTAAAAGGAGCAGGTTCTTTTTCCCTGTTGATATTTTTAGAAAGAGGGAAGTAGCTTAGAACTCAAATGCAACAAAAAATTTTGAAAAATATATTTTAACCAAACTGAAGTATTTTATCCAAATTAACTACAAAAGACATGTGAAAGAAGATGCTACCAGCATCTAGAGAAAGAACTGACAAACGGAAGTATATATAGAATGTTTTTACATATATGTGTATGTGTACATATATATGTGTGCATATATATATGTGTCATATATATATATGCACACATATTTGTGTCTAATGGTATCAACTCAAGGGTAGGGAGGGGGAAAAATAAAATCACATGCTAACTTTATATTTAAAAAATAGTAAATTATACACAATAGATTTGCAGTTTTGTGTATAATCATCTTTTTTTTCTATGCTTGTTTTATTAAGTTCAGCATTTAAAAAAACCCAAGTTATTCCACTATTTACTCATAACTGGTATATAAAAATCCCTCCTATGGATAGCAACAGGACCTGTGATTTCACTGGTATAGGGAATTCCCTTGGTTAGAAAATTTCCTTCTACTAATATAAGTTGGCACCTTCTCTACAACAGTTGCCTAGAGGACTGAAAAGTTAAGTGACTTTCCTCTATTGTGCATATACCAGAGGCAGTACTTGAACTCAGCTCTTCTTGGTTCACTGGCACTCTCTGCACCATACTGCCTTTTATACATATTTATTTTACTTTTCCATTTAGTCACCTTCAGAAGAATCCTCAGCTTCCTGAGAGGAGAAAGTTCTACTTGGATTGATTTTGGAGAGAGTATATATATTTACCACAAAGCTCAGTGGGATTCTTATTTCATAGGATCATAGGTGTCACTCAAGGTCTTAAGATTTTATATAGGGGAGATGATTCTGGAAAGATGGTGGAGTAAGTCAGAAAACTCCAAGCTTGCCAGATTTCCCCCACAAACAAGATGAAACAGCACTTCAGGGTAAACATAGAATGCTAAAAATCAACAAGAGTTTGGGCAGAATAGGGTTCCTCCTGGGATAATCACAGATCACAAGAAAAATCCCAGGACCAAAGTTTGGTACTTGTGAAGAGTAAACACTTCCAGGCTAGGTCCACTTAAATAGCCAGGCAAGGGCTGGAGCTAGGGCTAGCTAGGTTGGGAGGCTGCCTCAGCCCCAGCCACAGGAACTTTCACCTACCAGATGGTGTGGGGAGCCTGGCATCTGAGCCAGGGAAGATTGAGGGAACCTTTGCTGATAAGGGATGCCAGCTGTGCTGCTGAGAGGCCGCCCTGGGCGAGAAGGAACCGGCACAGGCCTGGTGAGAGCAAAACCAGTGGGGCGGGGACACTCCTGGCTGTGGGCACTTACAGGAGGGCAGAATTCTTGGTTTCAGTTCCAAGCTAGAGGGGAGAACTGAAGGAGGATCTGGGGCCAGAGGCACTATCCCCTGTACCCCAGATTTAGAAGTAATTACAAAAAAATGAGCTGCTACAAATTTAAAGAAAAATGAGCGGGCAAAGGAGAAAGAATCCATCCACAGAAAGTTACTATGGGAATAGAGAAGACCGAGGTTCATCTTCAGAGGAGGATACTGAAGCAAAACAAGCCTCTCCTACCCCAAAGAGTAACTCCGAATGGTCACCTGCCCCAAAAGAATTCATAGAAGAATTTAAAAAAGACTTTAAAAATTAAATGAGAGAGATTGAGGAAAAACTAAAAAAAAAATAAGAACAACCCAAGAAAAACAAGAAGCTTATGAAAAAAAGGTCAACCTATTAGAAGAGGACACCCAGAATCTTAAGGAAGAAAATGACTCCTTGAAAATTAGAATTGTGCAAAGGGAAGCCAGCAAAGTTATGAGACCAGGAAATAATAAAACAAAATATAAAGAATGAAAAAATAGAAGAGAATGTGAAACATCTCAACAGATCAGGAAGAGAAAACAAGAAAAATTGGACTACCTGAGAGCTATGATCAAAAAAAACAGAATTTTGATACACTAATGCAATAAGTAATTAAAGAAAATTGTCCTGAAGCATTAGAACAAGAGAGGAAATAGAAAAAAAATCCACCAACTACTACCTGAAAGAGAGTCTGTGAGGAAAACCTACAGGAATATAATAGCCAAACTTTGAAAGCCCCAGCTCAAAGATAAAATAGTACAAGCAACAAGAAAAAAAGCAATTTAAATATGGTGGTCCCACAATTAGAATCATACAAGACCTAGAGGTGGCTACATTAAAAGACTGCAGGTCTTGGAGTGCTATGTATTGAAGAACAAAAGAACTGGGCTTCTGGCCGAAAATATCATACCCAGCAAAGTTAAGCATAATCTTGAATGAAAAAAAAATGGATGCTTAATGAATTGTCAGACTTTAAGGAGTTTTTTAAAAAAAAACTGAACTTAATAGAAGATTTGACAAATAAGATCCAAGAGAAATATAAGGTACATATCAAAGACTAATTACAGGGGATTCAATAAGGATAGACTGCTTACCTTTTAAATGAGGAAATATAAAATGTACATCTAAGATTCCCATTAGTAATTGAGCAGTTCGTAAGATAGATTGAGGTACACCTGAGTATGATATGATTTTAAAAAGTAAAACCATTCATGAACAGGTAAAAAGAGTAATTATTTTATACAAATGAGGTCTGAGAGAGCTGACACAGAATTGGCACAGAATAATTAGATGAAAGAGGAGAACTGGTCATTCTGGGACCCTACTTTCACTGGGAAGGGGTTTAAGAGGATAGAAGGGCATAAAAGTTTTCTAAATTCAGGAAGAAATAAAAGTCTAAGGGGATAGAGAGGGGGGAGGGAATAAGGGAGGGATTTCTAGAGGTGAGAGTGAGGGATTAGGAGAAGGGGGTAATAGGTGTTTAGATTAATAAGAATGGGAGGATAAGAGTGGGATCCTTGGTTGAGGGGGTAGGTTAAGTAACAGGAGGGCAAGATAGTGGGTGGAAGTAAAGTAGAGGAGTCAGGAGGAATAGGAAATAAGAGATATGCACAAACATAAAATAAAGATTAAGAATAGAGTTTATTAGAGAAAAAAAGCAGAGATAGTAATCATGATCTCAAAGTTAAAACTAAAATAGATTTAATCATGAGAGAAAAATAGGGAAACTGTACCATATGTCAGCATATTAACTAATACTGTTTTAGACTATTTAAAATAGCTAGATAGTATAAGGATGGGATATTGCTGTGGTGTAGGGAATGAAAAGTTGACTTAGAAAAATATGGAAAGACTCAGACTTATGAAAGAAAAGGTTATTCTTCCTTAGAGAAACAGAAGACTAGTATGGTCTTGCATAGATGCATATGAATGCATATGTCTAAATATGAATTTGAATATAGATAAGTATATGTATGTGTATGTAAGTATACATATGTATGTGTATATGAATGTATATATTTGTGTGTTTATGTATGTGTATATATATATGTCTCTATCTATCTATTTATCTGTCTGTCTGTCTGTCTGTCTATCTATCTATCTATATCTGTGTTTAAATATACCTTCTTGGTGGGGGGAGGAAGGGGGAAAAAGAACAAAGTAAAAAAGTGCACAGCAGAGAACAAAAGAAAACTTACAAGGAAGCAAAGAAAAGATGGACAGCTCTGAACACACCAAGTAGTATTTATTAGACAGGCTTTCTTGAAATGGAAATTTATTGCTGTATATTTTGAATCCTCTCAAGTTTTGCTGTGCACATGGCAGTGCTTTTTTTTTCTTCTCTTATTTTGTACCAAAGTTCTAATATTTAAATTTCTATTTCTTTTTCTTTTCTTATTGTGTATTTAAGTTTAAAATAAATTAATTTTTAAAAAGATTCTGTACAGGACATTTAGCTAAGATAAGGAAACAGGGAGATAGATCTGTTCTCAGGAATATCCTGCCTTTTTTCATCCTCCTCCAGGTCCTCCTCCTCTTCCTCACCTTTCACTTTCTTTTCATCCCTGTGAATACTCTCTGTCTCTCTCATCCCCAGAGTCAATAAAAAAAACTGGATTTAGCTGCTTTTTTTGATCTCTACTTTCTTTCACATTGTCCTAGAAATGGACATTTATTCTTCTCTGTAGCTTTTCTGGTGCAGACAGAGCCTTGACAAAGGACCTGGTTACATTTCTGAAGGGAGAAGAGAACGAAAGTGAAGGAAATCGAAGTGTAATTGTGTGCACACATGGCAAATGTGATGAAAATCTCAGAAAGTTTAGAGCTTCTGTAGACATCAAGCCTCAAAGGCCTATTTGGCTTCCTTGTCTGCCTTTGTCCTGTGGCACTGAGATCACCACTCATACCCCTTAGTGATAAAAGATCCTGTTTTTCACATCTTAAATACATCAACATTAGAATTATTGTAGATTGTTTTGGATTGGTTGGTTTTATGGGTTAGGGAATACATTCCTGCCAAACACTGGTGTGTAGGAGATTATGAAAGATATTAATTGGTTTTCAGGATGAACACAATAATGTAAAGGAAAACCATTCTAAAAGGCTTAGGAATGGAATCGTAATGATAATTAGCATTTATATAACACTTTAAGATTTGCAAAGTGCTTTACTTATGTATTTTAAAGGTCATCTAGCCCAAGCCCCTCATTTGTACATAGGGAAACAGGCCCAGAGAAATTAAGGACCTTGTTCAAAGTTACACAGATAGTACATTCTCCAGCCAGGATCCAGAGCTAGTATTCTTCCCATGGCCTCCCCAGACAGAACTGTAGAATTTTGCTCAATTCAGAGAACTTGAAGCCTTATCTTGGTAGAGAGATAGTGGACTACAAGTAAGGAGTAAGGTGTACAGTTTCAGAGAAGGACCATGTGTTGATTTATTTTACTTGACTTGACAAGGAAGAGTTTTATTAGGAGTAAAGGGAGTCATTGGAAAGTAATAGTTTTATATGGATTACATACATATATATACATATATATTTGTATATATATGGGTGTGTGTGTATTTATGTACATATACCCACACCTATATATTTTCATACACTCCTATACACACATTATATATTTTATATTTATATAATATTTAAATGTATTATGTTTATTTTATTATGCATATATGTAAACATCAATAAAATATTTCAAAAGAAAACTAAAGACATGACAGCAAATCTTTACATGGAATGCCCTTCTCACTTCTTACCTTGGTGATCCAGGGACTAATAGATGATAAGATTCCCTTACCGCTGGAGCCCTGTCCCATTGATATTTTCCTCTCATAGTTTACTTTACACTCTCTCATGCCTTCTATGCCCCTTTGTCTTTGCTGCCACCATAGGATACCACTAGCTCAAATATCCACAATTATTCCCAGCCCTCCATATTTCTTTCCTTCAATCTGAAACACAGTGAGCATAGGAAGGATTGATTTATGAAGAAAAAATATGGATCAGAATATAATGGCAGCACGGTGTGCTGGAAAGTGGTTTGGAATAAACATGTCTTAATTCAAATCCCAGCTCTGACATTTATTTTATTACCTATTTGACCTTGGACAAGTCACAGGATCATAGATTAGAGCTGGAAGAGATGTTAGAGATCGTCTAATCCAATTGCCTTATTTTACAGTTGAGTAAACTAAAGCCAAGAACGGCTGTGACTTTCTCAAGGTAGTAAGTAATAGACGTGGGATTTGAACCCAAATCTTGTGAGTCCAGATTCATCCCCTTTTCCTCTGCACCATAGTTAACTAAAATAGTGGTTCTCCAGCTGTGGGCCAAGGCCGGAGTTATTACAGGGTTTCTGAAACTACTTATATACCCTACAGTCATTTTGATCTTTAATCAAATTTATGTCAAATTGTTTGTAACTGAGAGATAAAGGAAGTTTGGTAAGGAGCACTTTTCTCCCAAAGCTCCCCCTCCAGAGGCAGTGACCTGAGGCCATTCTTTTCGAGGCAGGTTCTAGGAAAAGCCCTGTGTGGGCCGCCCCCACTACCCACACTTCTGAGGGAGGTAACTAGAGAAAAAGTCATACCTGAAGGATGGACCTGGGAAAGGGTAGTTGTGGGCACCAAGTAGAGGAAGTGGCTAGTTCTCCTTTTTAGCCAAACAGCCCTAATTCTCAGACACTGTTAAACCTAGTTGTGTGACTGCTGTTTCCCTTGATAGAATGTAAGATTCTCGAGGGCTGGGACTGTTTCACATCCCTATCTTGGCACAGTGTTTCAGACTTCATAGGAGCTTAATAATTGTTTGCTTGCTTGATTTTGATTTCTAAATGAAAGAACAGATGTGGCCATTGGAAAAGATATTATTTTAAAACAAACTTGGAGGCGTGGCTGTCTCTTTACTTACGTTAGTAAGCGAAAATAGTAAATTTAGCTTCAGATTACTTGGCAAAGCAAAGTGAATACAATAAAAGGAGACAGGAGTGCCAAACACACTTGAGGTCATGAACATTTTGGAGAATTGGAACATTTCTACAGAACCAGGTTCTTTCTCTCTTCCCCCCGCCAACAGCATAGTGATAAAACAAAAATATCAGAACTCAGTTATAAAGTTAGATAAATGAGTAATTAATAGAAAATTTAAAAAAACCATAAAAGTTACCATGACATTTAAAAATTCTTTGATATATTTTTCTTCAAATGTGCCTCAAATTTACATTTCATATGAGGAAGATTATAATGTAGGCTTCAGATGTGATAGTCTCCTTTTGATACTTGAGATCTTTTGAGGGAAGGGAGGGTCAAAGAAGATGATGAGAATTTCCCTTCATGAATTTTACTCTGAGAGGAAGCCTTTGCATAATGGATGGAGAACTGAGCTTGGAGGCAGAAGATCTGGTATCAAACACTGTCCCCCTTAGCTACGTGGTCAAGCTGCTTAGCCTCTTAAGAAAAACTAAGCTCCTACATTATAAAGTACGTCCTCCTCTGCATTGATAGAAGGGGTTTCCTCGTGGGGAGTTCCCCATACAGATTAAATCACAGCTATGTTCCAATTTTTTTAATCCTACTTTATTGCCTAATATTAATATTCATAAGGAAAGGGTTTGGCTTTTGGTTCTCATTTGGGATGTGAATATGTGTGTGTGTTGTGGGGGAAGGGAGACTCAGTATTCGATTATCTCTATTTTGGAGTTGAGGAGTACTATTGAAAGCTGATGTAGTAGCTGTAATCACACACAAAATAGGTCAGCAAAGGTTTTATGCAAACCCAAAGAATTCGTCTTCTTTTTTTTTCTGTTAGCTGTAACTTTAAAAACAGAGCATTGCAAATATTTAATGACCTTGACATTCAAGACCACCCAGGAAATTGTTAGTGTAACAATTGGGAGGATAATAATTCAACTGGTAGCTTCGGTGGGGTCTGAAGTAAGAAGCTAGCCAGACATGGTGATTAGCAGAAGCCTGTGAAAAGAGACTGTACGCTACTGTTTCTGTGGTGGAAAAAACAGAAGAAAACGACAATAATGGACTTTTGCCTCAATCCACAGGGAGTCTGGCTTCACTTTTGATAAACTACAGTTCCCTCTGCTGGCTAACTTAAGGTCTGCGTGATTTTGACCCCTGGCCAACATCTTTTAATCAATCAGTCCACATTTATTAAGCTCCTATGAATGTGCCAGGCACTGTGCTAAATGTGGGGATACAAAAAAGGGACAAAAGACAGTCCCCGCCACCAAGAGACAGGCTCCTGTATTTAAACTTCATTATAAGAAAATCTTTGTATTCTGAATTGTTTCCCCCATCTATTTTCTACCAACAACTATGGCCAAATAATATATTGAGCATAAATATTTTCTAGTCTTTTTTCACAGCTGTAGTGATGCCATCAGCTTTCATTGTGGTGCTAATGGAAGAAGGTAGGGGAGGGCTCAGTAAAGCCTGCATTTATCAGTATTGCCTTATATTGATAACACTTTGAGAACTAAGTACTAAAACAATTTCTTTGCCTTCTCCTTTAATTACTCGATAGTTATAATTAGCAATCCTTTTTCTTTTTTGTAATGTTCATTTTTACTGTATATTGACTTCAAAATTCAAGGACTGAATATAATTACTTTTTACTCCCTTCTACTACTAGAGAATATCAAAGATATTTAAAAATATAAAATTTGTACTACTCCCTTATTAGAGAAGAACAAAGATGAGTATATATACATGTTGCTTTTCTTGCTTAAATGACTAAAATTAGAATTACAGTGGTTTGCCAGGTGTAATTGTTGACATCAACCCTTGAAGATGAAAGTGTTAATTCGATTTAGAATCTTGTCATTGCTGGCATAATGGTAGCATATGCCTAATAAATGTTTGTTTAATCAAATTGAATTGAATAACTTAAAACATTTTTAAAGGGCTGTTTTTAGAAATGTAAAAATGCCAAAAAATGCCACATTTACACTTATAATTTCTATAGTGAAAATTTAAAGTGCTGTATAAAAAGTTATCGAGAGAATACAATAAAGCTCTACTTAATAAAGACTCTCATAAATTTTATTTAATATATTTAGTTTTCAGCATTGATTTTCATAGGAGTTTGAATTACAAATTTTCTCCCCATTTCTACCCTCCCCCCAACTCCAAGATGGCGTATATTTTGGTTGCCCTGTTCCCCAGTCTGCCCTCCCATCTGTCA
>JAQQSZ010013310.1:0-11788 GCA_028646595.1 Phalanger gymnotis | reverse complement strand
GGTGGTCGAACTGCAAACTCCCTGTCCCCAGCAGCTTTTTCCACTAACCTTCTCTGTTGTCTTTGGTGTTTGTGGGTTGAGAAGTCTGGCAACTGCCACAGCTCACTGATTCAGGGTGGCTCCACCCGGCTTCTGGTCTGGTTGGTCCACATGGCCCACGCTGGGCTCTGCTCTACTGTGCTCTGCTTCCAGCTTTGTGCACGAAAGACCTTACCCAGAGACCATCCAGGCTGTCCTGGGCTAGAGCCCTGCTTCCCTCTGCTATTTTGTGGGTTCTGCAGTTCTAGAATTGGTTAAGAGCTATTTTTTATAGGTTTTTGGAGGGACTTGGCGGGGAGCTCATGCTAGTCCCTGCTTTCCAGCCACCATCTTGGCTCCACCTCCTGACTTGATCTTCTGAAACCAAACTCAATGCATTTAATTCCTTTTCCGCCTTTCATTACTTGAGAACAGGTACCATTCCTCCATGAATATTCTCTTCTTCAGTCCAATCCCCAGTTGCTTTTGTTGATAATAATAACATTTATACAATGTTTTAAGGTTTGCAAAATGTTTTACATATCTAGCACAGTGGTTAGCTATATCCCATTCCAGTGAGGCTACAGGGGTTGGTGACCTACACAAAATCCTTTGCCTGCCATCACAGTTTGCCTTGGGTTCATTGCTCTGAGATTAGTGACTTCTCAATAGCAGAACTAATATCTCCTATTGCTTCATTCTTAAGGAAAAAATTCATCTTTGGTCCTAGTCTACAATTGCTTCCCACCAAAGGGGGAAGTAAAGGATGTATCCAATAGATAACATGAATTTGGCATAGAGCAGATCCTTTCATTCCCAAAAAGAACCAAAGATCACTGTAAACGTCACAAGGTGCATTAGGGAGAATTAGAACCCAATTCAGTAACCAGTCATCTGGGAGGCCAATACTTAAGCTTTGTTGGAGCACAGTGTTTGCAAGGCTGCTAATTAACAATTTTACATTTCACCTCTGTACTGACATCGTCTGATCAAACAGCCACGTGTGTGATCTTCTGGTGCTCTCTCTCCTCTGTCTCTCTGTCTCTCTCTCTGTCTCTTTCTCTCTCTCTCTCCTTCCCTCTCTCTTTCTCTCTCTCCTCTCTCTGTCTCTCTGTCTCTGTCTCTGTCTCTTTGTCGCTCTCTGTCTCTCTCTCCCTTCTTTTCTCTGGGACCCATTTGTTTCTGCTGCTATTGATGCCACAATTGTTCCAAGGGCAGCCTGGTCTTGCTAATGCCCTCTACTTGGGTGCAGGGTGGGGTAAGGGAGAGTACCAGTTCCCTTCTTAGCTTTTACAGGGCCTTCTGCAAAAGAAGGAAGACACAAGAGCTGGAGAGGGACCCACCGCAGGCAGAACACGTGCTCAGGCTTGAGGCTAAATACAGAGCAAACAAGCTATCCTCTCCCACCTGACTCTCCAGAAAGCCTAGTCCCAGTCTCATGCTTCAAAGCTAGCAAGAAAAGGAGGCCTGAGGAGCAGATTGACCATTTAGTGCATCCAAAGAGTTCTGGCTCAGCAGCCAATTAAAAGGCTTTTCATCATTACATGGTACAATGCCCTGATTCGTCATGGCTGACAGGAAACAGTGTACATATGTTCTCTGAAGTGGGGTGGGTTGGAGAGGAGAGAAGACATTAATGTAATTGACTGGGATGCTGATTGAGCATGCCCTGAGTGGGGTAGGGTGTCACTAGGGGACATTACACATTTATCATCTCCTTTGATCCTCATGACAACTCTGTCGATGCTACAGATATGCAAAGGCAGCTGACAGATTGATACAGAAAAATTATAAAAGAACAGAGAAACATTTAAAAAGCTCAGCCTCTGGGACTATTGAGTGTAGGAGCAAATAGTATTAAACACTTCAGTAGCCATGAGAGCATTACTTTTTTTTTAACAGCACAATGAACTTGACAGTAACGATGATCTTGCCTTTAAAAAAGAGGTTAAATTATATCCATCTACACTAATAAGAAATTCAATTTTAGAAAAATTTCTATTTTAAGTGCTTTTTTTTATTGGTACTTCAAGAGGCAAATCTTGGTTATCTGGAAAATTCATGTATGTGGAAAATCATTCCCAAATGTGATCAGTTAAATAAGAACTTGTATTTTAGTTTCAAAAAAAAAACTTTTTAGAAACCACTTCTATATTTGTAGATCTAAGATCATGAATTGTAAGGTAATTTGGCACATAAAGGCTAATTAGTGTTCCTTTCTTACTCAGATATGGGAATGCTTTATCCTGAGATAAAGTTTCTGATTTTCTTTTTAGAAGGAAATCAGATTCTGGGTATTGAGCAACTAATCAAAAATGTATCTTCAGGGAGATCCCACTCTATTCACTACCCCCCATGCAGTGAAACCTTTCTTCTTTATTGATTTTCCCTCTGCAAATCTTCCGTGCCTCGATTTATTTTTTCTTTTCTGTGCCACCCCTCCCCCATCCTTTCTTCAGCCCAAGATCTACCTTTCCCATTCAGATTCTTTAGATTATTTTTTCTGTTCCTCAATCAGACTCTTTCTCTTTTGAGTGTCCATGAGTGAAGGAAACAAGTAAGAGATGAAAGAGCAATCAGGTAAATTAAATTAGGTCTGCCATAGCTGGAAGAAAGATAGATTGGGAGGAGAGTCAAATAGGTAAGTACTTATTAAGCACAAGGGATTGTTTGTAACAGTTGATGAGAAGGGGGAAAGTGGCAAGAAAAAAGTCCTATGCCTTCATGATAATAACTTATAGGGGAAGACAGGATGTAACATATTTAGAAAACTAGCATATTATATACAAGGCCATGTCTAGTCAAGAAATAAGCATTAAATACCTTCTAGGAGCCCAGCACTACATTAGGTGCTAAGGACAATATGTCAGTAGCATAAGGCCTGGTTCCTGAGCTCATACTTGCAGCCTTGGCTGTGGAGACAGTGCTAAAAGCATACAACACAATTAAGGACCATGTAAATGCTTAGGGGCAGCTAGGTGGCACAGTAGATGGAGTGCCAGGCCTGGAGTCAGGAAAACTCATCTTCCTGAGTTCAAATCTGACCTTAGATACTTATTAGCTGTGTGACTCTGAACAAGTCACTTCACTCTTTTTACCTCAGTTTCCTGCTCCATAAAATGAGCTGGAGAAGGAAATGGCAAACCATTCCAGTATCTTTGTCCCAAAAAGGGTCATGAAGAGTCAGACATGACTGAAATGATTGAACAAGTTCTGCTCCTATCCCTTCTTCCATTTTAGCAATTAGGGGTATGAGGGATGGGTGAGAAAGGCACCTCCTATCAGGAGAATTACCTAGAGGCTGATAGATGATATAATAAGATGATATAGATATAGATGATATAATAAGAAATAATGATATGATACAGATGATATAATAAGAATCTGAACCAGGTGAAACACATGGATATAGTGAGCCTCAAAGGAGAAGCTGCTTACTGATAGTGGCAGAGGGACAGTCTGGAAGTAGCAATGAGGAGCAAAAAGTATGCCTCCTTCTGGTCCAATGTGTCCAGGGGTCATAAGATATGTGGCTCCTACTGGAGATGGTGGCAAAGAATGCAGTGCTTTCTGGAGGAAGGCAAGTAGGAGTTGAGTAAACCGATCAAATATCACACACACACACACACACACCACGCATTTAAAGCAAGGGTCGAGATGCTAACCCTTGATCCTTTTTTCAGGTGAGAATACCTCTAGATTTTTCACTATATTGAACAAAGCTTGTACACCACTTTGAATCAAAGAGGCTTCAAGTAGGTGAGACAGGAAGTATGTTCCAATAACCCTTAGGAGTGTATATAAAAGGAAGACCTAGTTCAGAGTAGAGGAGTAACTTTGGAGGTCCAGTAGCTGAGAAGAAGGAGTAGGGATATCCAGAGCTGAATAAGAAAGAATTGGCAGCCCAAGGACAACAGAAAAAAGAAAATCGCATTGTGGATCAGAAGGGAGAAATGGGAAAGGCTATTGACCCAACAGGAAAAAAGTCACATTGAAAGCTTCCATTGTACCCACTTCTTCAAGGACTGAGAGAGGTTCCATGAAATGTCTGCTTTTTCCCCAACTTCCCTTTTGGTGTTGGTATTGAGTAATTTTTCAATCATGTCTGACTTCATGACTGCATTTGGGGCTTTCTTGGCAAAGATACTGGAATGATTTGCCTTTTCCTTCTCCAGCTCATTTTACAGCTGATGAAACTGGGGCAAATAGGGTTAAGTGACTTGCCCAGGATCACACAGCTGGCTGCATGTCTGAGGACATATTTGAAAGATGAATCTTCTTGCCTATTAACAGACATTAAATACACTCTGCTGCTTCTTTACTCAAGTGTTTCCAGTAACTTGAATTTTGCCCCAACCACAAAGAAGTCAGAGGTTAGTTAGCTGGAGACAGATAAAAATGTAAATTAAGTTAGAGAGCCAAACCACTGCCTAGGAATTTTCCTAACTGGGGTCTTGGAGTGATTGCAATTGTACCCCTAACTTCTAGTTAATAGAAATTCCCCAAAGCAACAAACAAGGGAACCACTGAGACCTGAGGGGCAATTATACAGTCCCTAGGTTTACAATGAGTTAATTATTGCTATGAGGTATTTCTCAGGTTTCTGTTAGTGCAAAAGAATAGAAAGAGTATTGTTGATTCTATTCCCACCACATCTGTCACATCTGTCTCCTTCTCTCTTTATGTACAGCTACCACCTTAGCTCATGCCATGTTCACTTCTTGTATGAGTTATTGCAACGGAGTCCTAATTTTTTTCCCTCTTTCTAGTCTCTCCAGTCTCCAATCCTTCCTTTATATAGCTTCTAAAGTAATATTCCTAAAACATAGTTTTAATCATGTCACTCCCCTGTTTCAAATATCTTCTTTGGTTCTTTATTCACTCTAGAAAAAGTACAATCTCCTCAGCCTGTCAATTAATGTCTTCTAGAACCTGGCTCTCACCTACACTTTCAGATGTATTTTTACATTATTATGCATTACACTCAAACAAAACTACCGACTGTTCCCTGAATTGGACATCCCATTTCCCATCTCCATGCTTTTTTTCAGAGGCTGTCTGACATGCCTGGAATGAACCTCTGTTTTTAAGAATCCATGGCTTTTACCCAGGCTCAGCTCAGGTGCCATCTCCTATGAGAAACCTTTTCTTATATCCTCTTCTCTGCCTCTGCCCCATGCCTTTCCCAAGTTTAATGCTCAGTGTCTTCCAAAATTACAATAGAGAGAGAGAGATATGTATGTATACATACATACACACATATATATACATATACACATGTATACACACATACATTGTATGTGTTTACACATATATACATATCTACATGTCTACATGTGTAGATATGTATAAACATATACATATATATACATACACATGCATATATGTGTGTATATGTACATATACACACATATACATATATGTACACACACACGCCGCATCCAGGGATGTGTGGGTAAATGTTTAACAGCCAGCTTTCCAGGAAAAAAAAATTGTAACCAAATACACACTTTTAAAGTTAATTTGCATTATTATGACCATTTTCTCTATCATTTTCTTAAGTCTAAACAATTTTTGAAAATTGAGCCCTGATTTCTAACATTTGCTGACTTCTGAGGTGTAAGTGTTACACTAAATGTGTGACAATCCACTCTTCTGAGCCACCACTATTTCCTTACCTTCCCCAATAGAATGCAAGCTCTTTGAGGACCAGAGTGGTTTCAATTTTGTCTGTATTCCTAGGCTTGCACATAGTACGTGGTATCACAATAACTCTCACTTCTACAGCTCTTTAAGGTTTACAAAGTGCAGTACAAATATTATCTCATCTGATCCTCACAACAACCTTGGGAGAGAGGTGCTCCTGTTGGTAAGCAAAATGGGCTCTTAGCACTTAGTTGGCCTTTTGTTTCCTTTGAGTAATTCAGTGTATTTCATTAAGCCTTACTAGGTGCTAAGCCCCAGGCCCAAACCCCTATTAGGTGTAAAACCTTAGTGGGTGTGGATTGGCAACTAAGGTGGGGCCCAAGGTAAGGCTAACTCCAGGGAGGACCTAGTTTACATATCTGGAACAGCTGAGGCTCTTAGACCACGTGGGTTTAAGTCACCTCTTTGTGATGATTTTAGGTCAAGTGGGTGAGTAGCATGTGTGACTCACCCCTGATGCTGAAAAAGATATAAAACCGGGAGTTGGCCTCCTCTTCCTTGGAGCTCTCACCCACAGTCGTGGTGGTGTGCGTGACTCTGGGCTAGCCCTTGTTCTGAGCTCCCAGGCTGAACCTAGATGTTGGTAACTATGAATCTGCATTTGGTCTGTCTGTTGATGTTTGTAATTTGTTTGTAATTTGCTCTGAAGTTCAGTGTGCTGGTCTCTTCCCCTGAACCAAGTGAATGATATTTGTGTGCTGAATTAAAGTAAGCTTGCCAACCCCTTCACCTTGCTTTCCTTAGTTAAGCAGATCAAAAGAACCTGTGCCATTGGCAGCTTTCTGGGTGCTGGCTGTGGGTGGATCTTACACCCCCACAGAAGCTGCTAGCCAGATTGTTGAAACGGTGCTGTCATTAGTCTCATTTTACAGATGATGAAAGTGAAGCACAGAGTTTAAGTGATTTGCTCAGGATCAGAGAGCTAGTAAGCCTCACACAGCTGAGACTAGATTTGAGCCCAGATCTTCCTGGAGACAGAGCCAGTGGTCTATCCACTGTATCCACCATTGAATAAGTCAATGCACCCATTTCTGCTTCCTGATGAAAATGATGAGCACTTTCAAAACATTTAATTAGAATGGAGCAACTGAACAATGGTAATTACATGTTGATGGGCAATATGGGCAAAGCAAATATTTATTAAGCTTTTACTGTATGCCATTTACTGTACTTAGGACTGGAAAGAGACAAGGATGAAAAAATGATATAATCCCTGCCTTCAAAGAACTTACAACCTAGTATATATTTAGAATTGCAAAAACACAAACACACGAAATGTATATTTTTAGATCTCCCTCAAACTATTCGAAGCTGTCCTTGTTCTAGACAAATACAGATAAGAACTCATTTTGAAAAATATATCAGAGGGGTAGGTCCAAGATGATGGAATACAGGCAGCAACCTAGCTGAAGTCTCCCAACATTTTCTTCCGAACAACTTTAAAATAACTCCTCAAATCAAATTTTGGAGCAGCAGAGCCAACAAAAGGTCAGGATGAAATATTTTTCTAGCCAAGACAATTTAGGAGGTCAGCAGAAAAAGTCTGTGATGCTGGGGTAGCCACTAGCCCATAGTGCACACAGCAGCAACAGCTGTGGGCCTTGGAGGTGATTGTAATAGCAGCAGTAGTGGTAGCTTTGGGAGCTCTCAGCCCAAAGAGAGTAAAGGGCAAGGGGCAGACAACTGGCCAGAAAGAAATTACAGGGGACCCATTGCTGACACTGGGTGTACTTGGCACTGACTGGCAACTCTATCGCCCATATGCAGTTCTGCACTTCCAGGATGAAGAGGAGTGCTTGTAGTCAGTCACAAGGGAGCAGGGGTCCTGTTTGCAGTTCTAAGGCCAAAAGGAGCACTAGCACCTCTGGCTGCAGGAGAGCAGGGGACCTGGTCACAGTTCCAGAGCCAAAAGGGGCACTAGCACTTGTAGCTACAGGGTAGCAAGGGCTCTTCCTGGGAAAAGACCAGAGTGTAGACCAGAAAAACTGTGACCATACTTCTCCATGTATCATACTACTTAGAAGCATCAAAAACTTGTGGACCCCCAGAAGTAGCTCTGAAAACAGCAGCATAAAAAAGCCTAAAGCTTGAGACAGTGCCACCCCACCCACAGGTGAACAGAACCCAACTTTAACATAAAGTTCGAAGTCAAGAAATAGGTTGGGGAAATGAACAAAATGACAACAACAAACAAAAAGAATTTGACCATAAAAGGCTACTACAGTGGCACAGAAGACAACAATATGAAAACAGCTACAAGCAAAGCCTCAAAGGAAAATGCTAATTGGGCCCAAGACCAACAAGAATTCCTAGAACACTTTAAGCAAGAGATAATAGTTGTAGAGGAAACATTGGGTAAAGAAATGAAAGTGATGCAAGAAAATTATGAAAAGATAATTAAAAAGAGGCACAAAAATTCTCTGAAAAACCCCTTAGAAGCATAATAGGCCAAATGGAAAAACAGAAGTTCAAAAATTCACTGAAGAAAATTCCTTAAAAATTAGAATTGAGAAAGTGGAAGCTAATGACTCCATGAGACATCAGGAAAAAATAAAGTTAAAAGATTGAAAAAATAGAAGAAAATGTGAAATATCTCATAAGAAAAATAACTGCCTGGAAAATTGATAGAGGAGATATAATTTAAGAATTATTATACTCCCTGAAAGCTATGATCAAAAAAAGAGCTTACACATCATATTTCAAAAAATTATGAAAAAATTGCCTTGACAGCTTAGATCTATAGGGTAAAATAGAAATCAAAAGAATCTATTGATCACCTCCTGAAAGAGATCCCAAAATGAAAACTACCAAGAATATTATAGCCAAACTTCAGAGCTCCCAGATCAAGGAAAAAAAAATATATATTGCAAGGATCCAGAAAGAAACAACTAAAATATCATGGTGCAACAGTCTGGATCACACAAGATTTAGCAGCTTCTACGTTAAATAAGTGGAAGACTTGGAATATGATGCCTTCCAGAAGGAAGTCAAAGGAGCTAGGATTACAACCAAGAATAACCTACCCAGCAAAGCTGAGCATAATCATTTAGAGGTAAAAATGGATATTTAATGAAATAAAGGAGTTTCAAGCAATCCTGATGAAAAGGCTAGAGCTCAATAGAAAATTTGACATTCAAACACAGAGAGCCATGAAAAGGCAAACATGACTGTATTTTCTCTAAGCTTTGGGTTCTCCTCAGCACTTATTATATAGTGTTCTGCATCCTCTAGGTGCTTAACAAATGTTTATTGAATGCTCTCATCATTAGCCAGAGTCCACATTGGGACATTGTTTCTCTAGAGCCCCATGCCTTTCTCAAATGGATGCCATGAACTTTGAACATCTTATTTCCTGGATGCAGTCTTTCAAAATGTGGCCAGGTTTGGGACATTTGTGATTTTTCTGAGTAATATGCATCCCAAAGAGGATGTCTAGTCTTCCTAAATTCTTATTAGACTATTCTGCCTAAATGGCTTCACCTAAACAAGTAATTAACAAGTACCCACTTACTGTGCAGGCAGGAGGCTGTAGCAGAAATCTGAAATTTGAGGCCAAGTTCTTAGTATCAGCTGCGTTTAACCTTCAGGTACTGATAAATAAAAGTGAGTCTGAGAAATAAGAATGATGGAGAATTTAAAATAGGAGCAGGGTCAGGGATGCTCAAGTTTTCCATAAACATGAATCCTCTTACTTTTTCATTTATTATGTCTCAGTGGTGAAATGCCTCCATCCAATGGTGAATACACCAAGGAAAGCAATGTCAAACAAGATTTTTATTGATAGAGGTGAAATCCATTGCAGGAGACTAATATTCCCCAGCAACCATTTGAAAGGTACCCTTTGAATACAAATGGTCTCAGAGTCAATCATTACTTTCCTTACCTTCTTTTAAAGAGGATTTCAAAGCCATGCCAAGTGGCATGTGTAGGGACAGGGATGGCAGTAGACCTATGTTTTCATTTATTTGGGGGGGGGGGGGCTCCTGGAGAACAACTTCTTCTACTGATGCCAGCCAGCACCTCAGCAACTTACAGCATTAGACTGTAGGCATTCTAAACAATTTTTGTTTCATGAACCCCTTTGGCAGTCTGGTGAAGCATATTGATCCCTTTTCAGAATCATAATTTTAGATTTAACAGTTATCTCAACTGTAAAATGCAGAATAGTAACAGCACCTGCTTTGCAGGATTGTTGTGAAGAGCAGATGAGACATTTGTAAAGCACTTATTGGTGTCTGGCACACAGTAGGCACTCTATAAATGCTTATTCCCTTTTCCTTTTCTTCCCCTTTTAGATGCATAAGATAAAATGCATAGTATTACAAAGGAAACCAAGATGTTATAATATGGTAATTTAAAAAATTTTCTTTTTTAATTTCACAGACATCACCCAGGTTAAGAGCCCTCAAGAGAGTTGCTTGGAGCACTGAGAGGTCATGACTTTCCTGGGGTCATACAGTTAATATGTGTTAGAGTTGGAGCTTGAATTCAGGCCTCCCTGGCTTTGAGGATAGTTTTCTATCCACTCTGCCATGTTGCCTCAGCATGGCATGTATATATCACCAGAAAACAGAGTATCACTTATGTGGGGTGGAAAAGAAGGAAGGCAAAGTCAGCGTACTTTTGTCCCCCTGTGTCTAGTCTAGGCAGATATGCAAAATATATTTATATTAGAATATTATAATTAATAAGCATTATTATAAATAAATATTCTAAAATCCTTACCAGCTGGAGGATCCATGACTGCTCCTGTTATAAATGCAAATGTCCCTGACAGCCTTATAAGGATGCTTTACCTGCTCAGCAAACAGGATTTGCTGGTTGATGTTCTAGACAGATAGAGCCTCATACTGACAAACCTCTCAGTGCTGCCCAGCGGGGTGCTCTCTTGAACAGCCCTGCTTCTCCATGGCTGGCTGGCGCTACCTTTCTTCATCTGTCATGATGACATTCAGGGATGGCAGGTGAAAATGGGTCTATCTATATGAGTAAGTGGAAAGCTAAATATTAAAAAGCACCAGAGAACATGATGCATCAAGAGACTCATGAGGTGATATATTCTTGAGAAAGAAAACTGCAAGTACTTTTAAAAAGTACATTTAATGCTAACTTCTTTCCTCCCCTGTGGTTTTTTTTAAAAAAATAATTTTGATATTTTTTCATTTGTAGTTTTAATCTTAAACCTTAAGGACAGGCCAAAGAGAAGGCAAAATTATAATCATTTATAGATGATATGATGTTTGTTTAGGAAATCCTAGAGAACCAATGCAAAAATTAATTGGAAAAAATTAATAACTTCAGTAAAAATGGAAGGATGTGACAAATTCATAAAACTCTAATAAAACTGGCCAAGATGGCAGCTGGAAGGCAGAGACTAGCGTGAGCTCCCCGCCAAGTCCCTCCAAAAACCTATAAAAAAATAGCTCTGAGCCAATTCTAGAACTGCAGAACCCACAAAATAGCAGAGGGAAGCAGGGCTCTAGCCCAGGACAGCCTGGATGATCTCTGGGTAAGGTCTGTCCTGCACAGAGCTAGGAGCAGAGGGGAGTGGAGCTGAGTGGAGCAGAGCCCAGCGTGGGTGGCACAGACCAGACTGGGAGCTGGGTGGAGCGTGCCCTAGCGCCCTGAATCAATGAGCTGTGGCAGTTACCAGACTTCTCAACCCACAAACACCAAGGACAACAGAGTAGGTTAGTGGGAGAAGCTGCTAGGGACTGGGATAGAGTTTGTGGTTGGGCCACTGCCCCAGGGGCAGCGGAGGTGGGGTAGCTACAGAACTACAGCTGCAGTTGCTTCTGGCCCCAGGCCCACCTCTTTGGAGGAATTAAGTGGCAGATCAGAGCAGGAGTGAAGAGCCTGCTGAAGATCTAAGTCCAGTCCAGGTTGGGGGTTCTTGGGGAAGGAGGAGTGCTGGTGTGGCAGAGCTGGCACATCCCCCCAGGCTTGGAGCATAGAACTCTTTAGTCTACAAGCAGTAATACCCCACTGAAAAACTCAAGGGTCAAGTGAGTTGGTCAGGAACATGGCCAGGCAGTGAAAACGCACCCAGATTCAGTCTCAGACG
>JAQQSZ010013309.1:0-11788 GCA_028646595.1 Phalanger gymnotis | reverse complement strand
AAGGGAAGAGGGGAGAGAATTTGGAAAACAGATGTTCAAAAACAACAAAAAAAAGTTTTTTGCATGCAACTAGAAAATAAGATACATAGGCAATGGGCAGTAGAAATTTATCTTGCCCTACAAGAAAGGAAGAGAAAAGGGGATGGGAGAGGAGTGGGGCGACAGAAGGGAAGGCAGACTGGGGAACAGGACAACCAGAATATATGGCATCTTGGAGTGGGGGGAAGGGTAGAAATGGGGAGAAAATTTTAAATTCAAACTCTTGTGAAAATCAATGCTGAAAACTAAATATATTAAATTTAAAAAAAAGATTAAAAAATCATCCCTATATATATATAAATATACATATGTATATACATATTAAACATAAAAAAAGAAAAAGAAAATGAACGCCTCATCACTTTGGACAGATACTTTATGGAGGATTTGTGGGAAAATATAACTATTTACATTATGGGATATGTGTGATTATATTTCCCTATGCAAAATTGGAGGGAATATCCCACCAATGAGATCATGGATCTATTATTTGATGATTCAGGAATCTTCTAGTAGCGGTAAGCTTCAGCAACAAGCATTCTTTCTAGAAAGACAGTACTGATATAAGCTATAGTGTTTTTGTAGAAGCTGTACTCCTAATGTAACATGACTTGCTTCTTAACAAACTTACCTATCAGATTCAAATGAGCATTTTTACAACCAAAGTAGTTCCCTTGGAAAAATAAACACGTATTCCAAAAATGCTGGCATCCCCGCTGCCCCCATACACTTGGGGAATGTTTCTTTGAGGTTTGTCTTTATAATCAGTTTATAAATTGCTGAAGATAAGTCTCTCAACATTACAATAGCATCTCATTTTAAAAATCAGAATTATTGTCCAAATTATCCACTCACCTCAGCCTCCAAAAACCTTTTGGTTATTTAAAAAAATCCAGTGTATTCCCAAAGGACAAATATTTGGGACCTCTTTGCAAACTTTAATGCAACATAGAAATACTAGCTATCATTACTATTATTATTAATATTATTATTATCATTAAGGAGATTCGAGGCACTGATGGCAATTTCAAAGAGGAGCTCCAAATATATTTAGAGTAGGGTAGCATCACTGGGATGAGTATCCAACCTTTTATGGTAACTAATTTGAAAGAAATAAAACTTTTGGTTGCATCAATTCTTGAATGTTATTTTTTATTTAAAGATGGGCATCATTCTTATTGTCTTCTACTTTTGCCTTATAGATAGATTTCTACTTTTATCTTCTATATATAACGATAGCTATAGGGTTTTTTTTTTCATGAATCAGTTTTTTTTCTAAGAAAATTAGATTTAAGTCCATAGGAAAAGAGCCTTTTAACATGGACAAAGTGTGATCAATGGCTCAAATTATTTTGGGAGGCAGTGGATGTCTCCTTTTCAATCAGATATATCTGATGTCAAGGCTGCTGGCTAACTCCATAACCTAAAAAGGAAGTAAAATGTCTGCACTTTTACAGGAAATCGTTCTATCAAATTTCAAAGTTGAAGCCCATAAAAAAAAAAATTACATGGTGCTTCAGGTAGAGCCCTGGAACAGAATGGAACATGTTTTGAATGAAAATATGATTAAAAAGAATATCAACATCTTGGAAAAAAAACTCACTTCTGTCTTCAGTGCTTAGGAAACCAGTTCACTTTTCAGTAAATGACTTTGTATAGATCATACACCATGCATCAGGGTTGGCAAAAGTGATGTTCAATAAACACATCAAAGGATTTACTGAACTCCAATGTGGGGGTTATCTTCCTAGATGGCCTGGATTGTTCATTTCCTTTTCTTCCTCTACATGAGTTTGTTATCTTTCCAATGTAGGTCATCCCAATGATGAAAGGATCCACAAAGAGAAGGCTTGTTCTTTTCCATGTGAATGCTTAATTGTTCTTGGCTTCTGGCTGTGATTCTCCAACTGCAATGCTTTTTGTTGCATCTCATTTCTTCCTCCAATCCTCAACGTTAATTTCTTCATTCTGATTTCAACATAGGAAATTGAGGCCATACTATTGCATAAATGGATAATTTGGAGGGAACATTGCTCTATCACAGAGACCTTTCATCTCACTTCTTTTCCACTTAGCTGCTACTCCTGTCTCTAAGTGGTACAGCAAAGGGGAAATGTGATGGGAAAGGTTTTTCAAATCACCAAGTCTAATTGCAAAAATTATAAAGATATTTTCTTCATCTGGTGTGAAACAAGAAACCTTTCCCAACAGGCTTTCATTTTACCATTCCACTCGATAAAGACATTGGGCTTAGTTTTCTATTAGAGAAAAGAAATGTAGGAAAATTTGAAAAAGGACAGAATTTTTCCAGATTCTACAAATATAATTTCAGGAATGTGAAGAACACCCTAGGTTGGGTGTTCCAGTTAGTGAAAGGAGTCCTGCACCTGTGTTCAGAACCTAAATTTGCTATGTATTTATTTCCTAGCTACCCATTTATTAGCTATGTAATCTTGGCAAGTCACCTTTCCTCTCTTGGCTTCAGTTTTCTTATCTGTCAAATGAGGACTTAGATCTAAATGATCTCTAAGGTTCCTTTCAGCTACAGCATTCTATGTTCTAAGGCTCCATCCAACTCTGACAATCCATGTTCCAGCTTGGACATTTTAAGTTCATAAGAAGGCTTTGCTGTGAGGGTAGAAATGCCAGCAGGGGCCTGAGCTTGTGATTCTCCATCCTCCATACCCACCAGTGTTTTGCTACCTTCCTGAGGTTTATGAAAGCTAATTAAATGTCAAGGAGCTGGTGGAAGGTGGAGGTCATGATGGGAGAACAGGAATGTACCAAGGAAGAAGGATACATGTATTTATCCCTAGCCTTGGAAATAACTCATTATGAAGTATAGACAATATGAGGAAGCAAACAGACTGTCCCCTGAGGCAAGGAAAAGCTAAAAAGAAAGATAATTCAGGGAGGAATCAGTGCTGGATACCCTCTGTGGAGAGGGGAAAATGGGACAACATGACAGCAACTACCTGAGGGGTTCTTTGGGGTCTATCTAGGTAGGCTGTGAAGCAGATAAAAAATGTAGACCAAAGGCTGTGGCAAATAGGCCCTAGGCATATGGCCCAGGCAGTTTGACTTGAATAGTATAATGCTTATCTCAGACTTGCCACCAGATGGTTGTAATCTAAAAGACTAATTACACTTTCTAGAAGCAGCAAAAGCAAGAAGAAAAGGAATTTCTCCCGATGGCAGAAAGAAAAAAAAAGAGGCTTGAGATGGCATCGGCAGAGAGAAAAGGCTTTGGAGGTGGGATCAATGTTGGGGACAGGAGTTGGCCAAAGGAGAGCTGTGGCTGTGAACTTCTCTTACTGAAAACTTTGGAAGTGGAGCTTCAGCAAATGAATGTGGTGAAGACCTGGAACTGCCCAGAATAAGATATCAGTTGCAAGGCACCTTACCTCATTTTTGAGCATGAGTTTCCTCAAGGAATGTGTGTGAGAAATTTGTTCCTTTTTTCTCTACTAGTACATGAATCTAAGGGAGGTTATCCTCATCTATTTATGGGCTGTTCAGAATGATACTAATTCCTCTGATCTGGCAATAATGATACTAGGTTTATGCCCCAAAGAGATTAAAGAGGAAAAAAATATTTATAGCAGCTCATTTTGTGGTGGCAAAGAACCAGAAACAGAGTACTCATCATTTGGGGAATAGATAAACAAGCTACTATATATGAATGTGATGGAATACTGTTATAGGTAATGATGAAGAGAAAATTGGAAATACTCGTATAAACTGATGTGGAGTGATGTGAGCAGAACCAGGAGTACAATCTTTACGATAATAACAATATTATAAAGATAAATAACTTTGAAGAGCTAAGAAACTCCGATCTCCACAATGACCAGCCACAATTCCGGAGGACTTATGATGAAACAGAGAGGTGATGCACTCACATTACAGACTGAGGCATATATACATACATATACATACATACCTACATACATACATATATATTTTAGACATGGCTAATATAAGAATTTATTTTGCTTGACTATACATATTTGTAATAGGCTCCTTATACAGTAGATCCTCATGGGGATCAAAGTTAAACATCCACATGCAAGCATATTCTTCCTGACTCCATAGAGAGAAGCTCTTCTTAGAATTACAGTTACACTCTTGACTTCTATGCATTTTAGAAGGGTAGCAACAGTTTCTATATTCCCTGAAAAGAGGCTTTTCAAACAAGTTTTTACATATATATATACATGTATATTATATATGGTACATATATACACATATTTACATGTGTGTATTTATATATATACTCAGAGAGACAGAGAAAAAGGAAGACAGAGACAGAAAGACAGAGAAGAAAATTTATACTGTAGTAGTACTTATACATTTCATATGCACACAAAAATATACTTGACTTCCCCACAAGCACATGGTCATGCTTACAAGTAAATGAAAACTTGGCATGCTTTTTTGGCAAGGTTACTAACCCCTGCTCTAATAATTATACTTCTGTAATTGGCCTGCTGGTTCTGGGGGCTTGGAACACTCTCCTGCTAAGGGGCCCCTACTCTAGGTTTCATGTTGACTATGTTCAATCTTGTGATTGGCTCATGTTTAGGGCTTCCTTAGAAGGATTTAAAAAGTTTCTGTCTAGAAAAGGATTCACTGTATGAAGCAGACCAGGTATAGGAGAGCTATTTATTTCCTCTATCAGAAAACACTAATAATGTTCATTGACAGATACTTAAAACCCATCACAAAGTACTCTCAGGAGACCATAAACAGATATAGAAAATGTATGAAGCACTCAAAGGAAATGTAGAATCCCATCATATCTATTCAGATTTGTCTTGTCTATACAATTAACCAGTACAGATTTCCTGTTCAACCATGCCTTAACTTGGGATTTCTTGGTCTTTTCATCTGTAGCATCTTCATAGAGGTGATCATCTTTTCTCTGAGATGTGCCAGAAGATATGCACAAATTACCCCAACTGGAGAACTTGAGAACCCCTAAACTTTCAAGGTAGTTAGTCACCAGGCTTGAAAAATCCATTTCTCCTGATTTGGTGACCTGTCCTCAATTGGTGTTGGTTGGTTGAGCACAGGTTACCCTACCTCATCTATCCTTCCACTCAGCTCTCAAAAGTACAGGTATAACAATTTTACCTCTCTGTTCAATACACTGTAGGGGTTCCCTGTTACCTCCAGGATCAAATGTAAATCTTCTGTTTGACTTTTGAAGGCCTTCATAAGCTGGTCCTTTCTTAGCTTTCTAGACTTCTTACACCTTCCTCCCTTCCAAAAACTCTGAAATCTAGTGGCACTGGATTCCTCAATGCTGCTTTCACAAGCCACTCCAGCAGCAGCAGCAGCAGACATTTATATAGTGCTCATCATGTGCCAGGCACTGTGCTAAGGCCTTAACAATTATTATCTCATTTGATCCTTACAACAACTTGGGAGGTAGGTGCTATTATTACCCCCATTTTACAGATGAGGAAACTAAAGCAAATAGAATTTAAGTGACTTGCCTGGGGTCAAGCAACTATTAAGCTTATGAGGCTGAATTTGAACTCGGGGTTTCTTGACTCCAGGCTTTATCCAATATGCCACTAGCTGCCCATATGCTTCAATATAGATCCCATGCTTCATGCCAAAAACTTTTTATATAAGTAAGTTTGGAGGTGTTTTCATTGTTCACCATATCTTTCTCATTTTTATTTTTCTAATTTTGTTTTAATTTCAGTTTGCTCAAGCAAGACAGTGGTCTGACTACAAAGATAGAAGATTTAGAAGTGACTCCCATGTCAGTAATGAGTCATTTCCAGGACATTCAAATATAATCAATTTAATTTTTTATGTTAATAATAATAATATGAGCCTGACAGTACAAAATGAGCAAAAGTCCCATGACATAAAATTTCTTGTTGACTTTTATTGTGCTGGTTGCATAATAAGACCAACTCTGCCACCTCTTTTATTTTCTTCTCTAAGGAGAGCTTAGGAGTTGTCCTTATATTCAGCTGCAACTTAAGGTTCACAAAACACTTCACATACATTTTTTCCTGTCCATTCCTGAAAGCTTAGAAGTAGCACAAATTGTAATGTTTATTCATTAGATGTACCATTTTAAAGCTGGAAGAAGTCTTAGAACCTCCTTTTATGGAGGAGGGAATTAAATTCTGGTGAGAATGAATTTGCCTAAGACTATACTACATTTGGTTAGAAGTGGTTCTGAGGGTACCACTTACATTTCAGTTCCCAAACCAGGGTCTCTTTTTAATAATGGGATCCCTCTTATCAGGCAGGCTAATCATTGGTGTTAATGAGCCTTTGGAAAGGTAGGGTGCTTATTAATTAATTCATCCATTCACTAATTTATTTATTCATTCATTTATTTAGAGGCTATTAGACTATCCTGTAGAAATTACCTATAACTGCATTTAATATTTGGAAAGTGTTCTTTCATTTGCGAGTTCAAAGCCAGAAGGATCCACCGATGCATGGCTCCTCTGAAATTTAATGGAATATAGGGTTTGAATGATTCTATTTTGGGTGTAAGTTGTAGAGAAAGTTACTTACCCCAAAGCACCAGGAACTGAGGCCACAGCTCACCACAGTTCATGGAAACTAAGAACAGAACAGACAATTATCTATTATACACAGACTTGACTGTGGCCTGGGCAATTCAGATAATTGTCTTTTCAGTAGTTGGATATGGGGGCAGGCAAACGTAGTTGGTGGTTTCATCAAGGCCCGAGTTATTTCCCCTAACCCCAATGCCAAACTGACAAGGATTAACTTTCTCCAGTTCCCCAACCTCTAGGAAATGGTGTGTCTGTAAAAAAAAAAAAAAGTGGGGAGAGTCCTTCATCATCATATTATTTAACTCCGTCAATCTCAAGACTTGCATTCAGTGAAATTGTGGAGTAGACCCACCCTGTCCCGTCTCCCTTTCTGGAACTCCTTTTTCCTCTTTTGGTGTTCTGCACTCCCCTAACCACTCAGTCCTTATTTTCTTCTCTGCTTGCTTAGAGCTTCCAATCATAGCATTCCAAATTAATCTGCCCTTCACTTCTGTGGCCCATGTCTCCTAACGATCTCCCTTTCCTGCCCATTAATATGTTTCCTCAGAGCTCTGATCTCAGATGTGGGTGGGGAAAGAAGTTTCAATCAATCAATCAACATGCCCTTATTTAACACTTACTATGTGTGAAGGTCTGTCTAGGTGCCAGAGATACCAAGACAAAAATGAAATTGTCCCTACCTTCAATGGTCTTACATTTTATTCAGAGGAAACCTATAATGAAGGCAGAATTGTTGAAGCTTGGCAACTGACTAGACAGGGGTAAGAGAGAAGGAAAAATTGAGGAAGATTCTTAAGTTATGAACCTAGGTAACTAAAGGGATGATGGTGCCCTAGATAGAAACAGGGAAATTAGGAAGAAAGGTGTGTTATAAGCAAAAGATGATGAGTTCTATTTTGGACATATTGATTTGAGTTGCCTATAGAACAACCAGTTGTCTGTAAAATGCTGATGGCGTATCTCTCCCTATAGCGTATCTCCAGATTTTCTGTTTGCCCCTATCACTCAGCAGTGTTTTCTCCTTTGACTTTGTTCTTTTAATTTTATTTCACTCTATCCAGATTATGGGGGCTGTTGCCTTAGTAACTAGGTCATTCTTCTCCCTTTCTGAATGAGTCCAGCACCTGGTGGTTCACTGTGCTCCTTTTCTTCCCAACTTCAACATTGCCTCATCAAACAATGAAATCTTTATTTCCTCAAACTCCTCAAATCCACTTCAGATCTTTTCCACGCCACTGCAGCCATGAATAGGGATGGTCACATTTTGGATCTCACTATTATCCACAAATGTTCTACTTTTCTGATCAAAAACTTTGACATTATTCTGTGATTAACTTTCCAGCATTCCATCTCTCCCTAAGCTTTATCTCACATAAATCCAGACTTCAACCTGTGTGAGGTAGTGAGAGAATAAAGTATGAAGACTTCACAGAGAATATGCATATATGTATTTATATCTAAAATGTTTGAGAATCAATAGAGAAAACAGAAATGGGATTAATTTGAGTCTGTGGGAATCTGACTATTTAGCCTTTAGGAATGTCTTTCTCCCCCTTCTTTAGATTTATAGATGTCACCTCAGCTGTGAATGGAATACAAGATTGTGAAAGTTTCCCTATGAATAACTCATGAAAGGCAATATTCAAATAGAGAAAGTACAAATTTAGTTAGGATGTGAACCTCACTAGGCCTAAGTTTCGTTTTCCTGTAAATCATGTGATTTCACCAGATGTTATTCCCCTCTCCCCTTCCCCTAGCCTACTTACAAACAGCCATCTTAGCATTAAAGTTTCCCTGTAAGGTAATTCTGTAGTCTCTGTGCTTGTATTGGGTAAAAACTTATTCCTGGTTAGATTGTGAGACCACTCATCTCCGCAAATGGGGATGGAGGTCCAGCCTCTGGAGTGGGATTTCTTAGAATTGTTTGTACAAGGGTATATATCTCCCTGCTTGCCTTCCTCCCCTTGCCTCTCTTCACTGCTATCTCCACCCTGGTAGTGAGAGATGCCCAATTCTCAAGACTTGATCAAATAAAGCTTCTGGTTTTTTTTCTGCCTTGAGAAACTGAGACACCTCTGTTGTTTTTTTTTTACTTGAGTCAGTGGTCTTTTGACCCACACAAACCTAAACATAGACTACCCCTTCATGATTTTCTAATACCATTACCCCTGCTCTGACTGTCCTTCCCATTTTTCACCCTATGTAAACTCTCTAATCTCTCCCCTCTGTGTCCTAGTGGTCCCTATCCCTTCCCAAACCCCAGTCTTGGATTACTTCCATCAACTGTGTCCTCTGTTTCTGCTCATATGCTGCTAAACAGAGCTACAGGAAGCCTTTCAACCTTGTTGAGTCCACTTCAAATTTGTTATCTAACCTTAACTGGTCTCTTCAGCAAGGCAATCCTTTTATTCCTCTTTAATTGATTCCTTATCTTATCCCTGACCCACCCCAGCCCACCCCAAGCTATTCTTTTAAAAGTTCTTTTTAGTTTTCAACATTCATTTCCACAAGATTTTGAGTTACGTTTTCTCCCCATCTCTATCCTTCCCCCACCCCAAGATGGCATGTATTCTGATTGCCCCTTTCTCCAGTCTGCCCTCCCTTCTATCACTCCACTCCTCCCCTCGCCTTTACCCCCTTTCCCCTTACTTTCTTGTAGGGCAAGATAGATTCCCAGAAGCTATTCTTGCAAATCTTTTCTCCTCAAACTTCCTGAAAACTTTCTCCATTCACCTACCCAGCTGAGGACCTCTACTCTTACTTGACTGACAAATTTCTGTGTAGGAATAAATTACTTGCTCCATGCCCTATCTATATTTTATATTGAATACCTTTGTTATTTCCTCACTTTGGGGGAATCACAGACTTGTGAGCCATAATTTCATGTACTATATTTAGCATTGTCCCCTGGACTCTGTTTTCTACTACCCTAGCTATCCACCCATCCACCTAGCTTTGTAAATTTGTTATCAATGCCTTTACCCAAGTCATTTTTGAAATGTTGAACATCTCCAGCCAAGCATAGATCCCTGAGGCACTCCAGTGGAGACCTATGCCGAGGTGACATTGAATGTTTGAATTTGGCAATGGAACCAATTCCAAATCCACTTAATTGTATTATTATCTAGTTGATGACTCTCCTTTTTCTCTGTATGAATCATATACTTTATCAAATGCTTTGTTATATCTAGGTAAATTATATCTACTGCATTCTGCTGATGGCTAGTTTAGTAACTCATCAAAAAAGGAAAGATGGCTGGTCTGGAATGTGATCTTGAGGAAGTGTTCCTTGTTTAAAAAAAAAGACAGGAAAAAGGCAGCAGGGTGGCATTATGTATTAAACAAGTATACTCGTGAGGAAAACTAGGAATCAGAGTAGGGAAGTAGCTGATTCTTTGTAATCTCTATTTCCTATTACAAAAGTTCACTATTTCTTTAATCATCCATTCTAGAAATTTCCCAGGAACTAAAGCCAAGCTTATTGAGCTATTGTATACAGACTCTTTTCTCTTCCTTTTTTTTTTTTTTTTTTGGAAAAGGGGGCAACCTTTGTCCTCCAATCTTGTAGTACTTTTCCCACTTTCACCAATCACCAGTTCTCTCTGTATTTGGTGATACAGTTCAGCTGGGCCAGGTGACTAGAGCTGATCAAGGACAATTAGGTGTTCTTACTATCTCCTTTTCTCAGATATCAATTAGCTCTTAGCCATTTTTGTTCATCCTTTTCCAAAGCTAAGATCATGAGCCTTGGTAGAGAAAACAGAAACAAAACAAGAATTTTTCTTTCTTCTCTCTGTTCTATTCCATCTATTCCAAGCAAAAATTGTATACCTTCTTTGAGCTACCTTCCCCCATCCCAATGTAGCTTTACATTTTTAATTATCCTTACTTCCTTTCATAAGCTTCAGCTAATTTTAAGCATCAACACTCTTGACACTATTTTTACAGGATCCTGCCATACTCATCATTCATCCCCAGTTCTCTATCCTTGTTTCTATCTTTTGTGTATTTCTTTTTGAAATCTAAGTTGGTCATTGAATTTCCTGTGCATCCATATTGGTCTCTTCAGACAATTGCTAATTTTCTTCCTCACTGTAATTATTCCCTTTTGTATCTTCTGTATCTTCAGAATGTAATTCTTGAGGGTTTCTCGTTCTTCCTAGGAAGACTTCTCCTAGAGGTTTGCTGGTAAATGTTCAACAATGGACTCTCCAAAAATATAAGGCATACTTATAAGTTCAATCTGCATCATCAACATTTATTTTCCATCATTTTTTAAGGCTGGACAATCAACAAAACAATTAACCAAGCCTTAATTTGTAGCATTTCCTGTTTTCCCAAGTGTAAGTACTTACATGAGCTGGCTCTGGCATATCCTGATTTATGCTCTAGAATTTTAGTCCAGGGATCCTACCTAATTTTCATCTGAATGTTTTGGAATCTGCCTTCCCAAAATCTAGAGTGCATGTCAGACTTGCCAACTTTGTTCTCTTTTTCTATCACAGACTCAAGGAGAAGTGGTCATTTCCTTGTCTATGGTTCCCATCAGTTTCGCCCTGGCAATTAATTCCTCTATTAGTGAGAACAAGTTTTTGTATAGAATTCCCCCTTGTTAGTTCTTCTACTTTTCATAATATTCAATTATAACTGAAGTGAGTAAAAAAGTTATATCTGTATAGCTGAAATCCTCTAATACTATTATATCATGCCTCCATACTGGGCTCATTATTTGTTTCTCAAACTCTTCATCTCTTTCCTCTTTCTGTCCCAATAGTACATAGACCACTCTAATAATAATATTCCCTCTATTGATCCAAATGTTCTCCATCATACTTATCTCCTCTGATTCTTGGATTTTCTTAAATAAGTATACCTTTTCAATATAGAATGCTATCTCCTTTATCCCATGGTTTTAATTAAGATATACCCATGTAGAGTCATATTCTAGTCATGGTTTCATCCCACCAAGTCTCAATAATGTATATGAGATCAAATTTGTCTTCTTGTGTTAGGATCTCTAATTCTTTTTTATTTTATTTTATTTATTTATTTATTTTTATTTTAATTTATTTTTAACATGTTTGGTTTTCAGCATTGATTTTCACAGGCTTTTGAATTACAAATTTTCTCCCCATTTCCTCCCCACCCCATTCCAAGATGGCGTACACTCTGGTTGCCCTGTTCCCCAGTCT
>JAQQSZ010013308.1:0-11788 GCA_028646595.1 Phalanger gymnotis | reverse complement strand
GTTTACAAAGCACTTTTTTGGGGGGTGGGAGGAGTAGCACAGTCAGGGTCTGACCTCCCCATTTATAAATAATTGATAAATTGAGTGTGGAATCAGGCCCAGAAGGGAATTAGGGAGTCTGAGCCTAACACGGAAGAGATTTCAGGGGTTTTGTCTTCTAAGCTGACCAAGATGTCGGGGCTAGAAAGGAGAACTTTCAGTGGCTTGAAAAGTCTGGAGCAGCTGCTTAGGGGAACTTGACCAAGGCAGCTTAGGAGACTTCACAGAACAAAGGTTCTTGACATTTCTTTTGTCCTAGACCCCTTTGGCTGTTGTTCTGATGAAGCCAACGTTCCCTTCCCAGAGTCGTTTTTAAATGCATCAAGTAAAATACTTGATTGATTACAAGGGAAACCAATTATTTTGAAATACAGTTATCAAAATCTTTTTTAAACACAAGCTCAAAGACGCCAGGTTTAGATCCCTGCCATCTACTGCCCCAGGGAGATTTGGTTTTGGATTATAAAGCCAAGGTTGGGAGCAGATTGTTGAGGTCCGATGTGCTTTGCACCCCACCACACTGCCCATGAGTTCAGGTGCTGACAGAAAGCCCCCACTATGTGGCCCCAAGGGTAGGGGCTTCCCTCACCCCTCCCTGCCCCTCTTCCTCCTTTGCTTCTGAACCTGCTAAGTGGCTTACTTTGTAACTTTGCAGGACAGTGTCCCCCTGAAGGGAGGCCGGGGCTCTGCAACCATGGTGCAGAAATGTAAGCTCTGCTCCCGGGACAACTCCATCGGTAGGTGCTTGGGGAACCCTTGTGGAGGCAATGGGCTCGGACCAAAACCTGCTGGCATTGGGCAGGCTCTTCCCAAAGCTAAATTCTGTTGCCTTTCCTGAAACTCAAAGCCTGCCTGCCCTTCCTTCCTTCATCAAGCCTCATGCCCTGGGTGTGGGAGCTCCAGAGGTCAATTAGACACTGCCCCTGCCCTTAAGGGGCTTCTAGTCCTTATGGAGACATAAGACAAACATGCATGAAACAGCAAACATTGCAGGACCCTGGATGCCCAGCCCTTAAAAAGGTCCAGACCAACCACGTCCAAAAGTGAGCTTGGTGTCTTTGCCTCAAAGCCCTCCCTGCTTCTGAATTCCCTGTTACTGCTGAGGGCACCACTGGGGTTCCAGCCACCTCACTCCTCGATCACACTCCCATGTCCAATGTGTCGCCAAGTCCATCATCCTTCTCTCCTCTGACCCTGTCCCACGGTGGGCCAGGCCCTCATCCCCTCCCACCTTTAATGCTGCAGTATCAGGTTAGCCCATCCTCCACTGGGCCACCAAAGAGATTTTCCTAAAGCACTGCCTGGGTCAGGGCCCACTCCCCCCATCCCCACTCAGTAAACTCCAGTGATTCCCTCTTGCCTCCAAGATCATCTATAAAACCCTCTGTTTGGCCTCCAAAGCCCTTCATAACCTGGCCTCCTCCTGCCTCTCTGGTCTCCTCACTCCCTTCCTCATCTGGTATCCTGGCTGCTCCACAAATAAGGGCCTCCGACTCTGGCCTCTGAGCATTTGCCCTGGCTGTACCCCAAGCCTGCAATGCTCTCCTTCCTCATCTCCATCTCCTGGCTTCCTTCCAGGCCTCCCATTGGAGACCACAAGCCCCCGTGTCATTGATCCTGACTCCATCTTGTTCATCCGTGCTTATTTCATGTTGTCTTCCCTCCTTCATTAGACTGAGCTCCTTTCAGGCAGGGACTGTAGTTTACCGTCCTTTATATGTGTAGCACTCAGCCTGGTGCCTGGCACACAGTAGGTACTTTATGAGTGACAGGAATCAGAAAGAGGGGGGGTCCCAGGGCTGGAGGAGTCAAAACCCATTTGGTCTTCCTGCCTCCAGCCTCTTCCATCCCCACACCTACAGAAAGGAATCCCAAAGCCCCTGGGTGACCAAGTGTTCCCCTCCTGCTCCCCAAGCCCCAGGCTTCTAGCTTCTTCTAGGATCAAATAGAGACTCCTCAGCTTCTCCTCCAAAACCCTTCCCTAGGGGGCTCACGCCTCCTTTTCCACACTGATCCCGCACCCCTCCTGCCCATATGGGCCTGTCTACATCACAACATGTCTTCCCGCCGGGTTTTGGGGTGAGCCATTTCTGGCCTAGAGCACAAGCCCTTTCACCATTTGGTATGACTCTGTCTGAGCTTCGTGTAGTGTTTCTGGTGTTTCTGGAAGGCAGGAATGAATTCGCTTTTGTCTTCAGGCCCCTGGTGCCCAGCACAGAGCCTGGCACACTGCAGATACTCCATAGTGCTGGCTGAGGGGAGCCAGGGCCTGGTTCTGCCTGTTAATAATCAGTGCTGATCCCAGGAGAGGAGGGCGGAATCTCTCTCCTCCTTTGGGTGCCCGAGTTTGGAGCCCCGAGGGGTGCGGCCTCCCAACTGCCTGGGCAAGGAGAAGCAAGGCCGTCAGGGGCCTTGGGGGGAGCTTTGAAGCTTAGGGATCAGATTCATTTTCTGGGGCAGTGTCAGCAGTGAGCAGATCTTTACTGTCAGGGCCTGAGAGGACTCCCGCCTTCTCTTCTCATTTCAGATATTCTGAGCAACAGCATCAAGCCTTACAATGTGAGTCTGACCCTGCCCTGGGCAGGGAGGGTGGTGGGGAGGGGCAGCTGCGGCTGCTGTGCCTAGACTGGGCTGTGCTGGGATCTCACTGTGTGTGTGGGCCTGCTCCTTCCCTTCCCTAGTCCTCACTCTTTTCACCTGCAAAATGGGGGTAATACCAATGCCTGCCTGGAGGACTGTGTGACAGATCAGGATGGATGAGGGGCACTTGGATGAATTATGGGGGCCCTCCCTGAGGAAAGGGGAGGTTCTCCAACAGCATCGACCCCAGGCCAGCCAGAAGCAGGTGGTTCATTCTGCCTCAGGGCGAGGATGCGGAAAAAGAGGGGCCTTAGGAAAGCGCTTTGGGGGAGCGATGACCTGCTCAGAGGAGGCACCAGAGGATCAGGGAAGGGACTCTGAGTCTGGGGCTGTGATCTGGCTTCAAATCCCACTCCTACTTCACGCCTGTATGACCTCAGACAGGTCGTTCTCCCTCTCTGGGCCTCAGTTTCCTCATCTGTAAAATGAAAGTGCTGGGAACTCAGTTGCCCCCTGGGCCTTCCTGCCTCTGAGTCCCACGATCCAGTGACTCTGATTTCCTGGGGAGAGTCACTGCCTGAGGGTGGCCCTGCTGGCTGGGGTGGGGGGATGGTTCCTTGCCAAGCTGAGGAAGGGCTGAACCCCAGCACTCCCCCCGCCCCGCCACCAACCTCTCCTTCCAGGCTGAAGACAGTGAGAAGTTCAAGACGATCGTGGAGTTTGAATGTCGGGGCCTGGAGCCTGTGGACTTCCAACCCCAAGTAGGTGGTGCCTCCCCTTGGTCCCTCCTGTCCTGGCTCCCATGGCACTGGAGACCCTGGAGTCCAGAAGCATTGCAGCCCCAACCCCCACGGTCACAGCCAGTGGAGCTGCCTGGGCACAGACAACCCAGATGGTGTCCATAGAGCCCCACTCCCCACTCCAACATTTACAGGGAGAAGGAAAGAGCCCCTGCTCATGACAATAAGTGGAATTCAGCATTTATTAAACACCTCCTGTGTGCAGAACATTATACTAGGTGTAGGTGTGTGTAATGGGGAGGCGGGGAATTAATGATAAGAGTCTATTTATAGAACAAAGCAGGCCAGGATAAAAAGTATAACCATGGCTCTTGGGCCTAATTTAGAACTAACGGATGCAAACAGAAACCCACAGCCCTCCTCTGGGTCTGGTCTGAATAGACACTGGGAGCCAAAGGAGCCCCACTGGGTTCTCAGGCTGGCACATGGCATGTGTCTTGTAGTGTTAGAGGACATTAGAGAGGTGGGGGGGAGGGAGACCTCGGGGCTAGGGACAACTCTGCCCTCAGTTTTCCTCTGGGTTCCTTCTGGCTTTCCCATTCAAAAACTATGTGGCTCTGTGAGCAGGACCACGTCCCTAAGGGCCCTGACCAAACTTATCAGCTCTTTGCTGCTTCCACTCAGGCTGGCTTTGCTGCCAAGGGCACAGAGACCGGGACTGTTTTCAGTGACATCAATCTGCTTGAAAAGGTATGGTCCACGAGGATGATGCTGAGTGTGGAAGGTTCCTCTGTGAGGGTGGGAGCTCTCAGGGGAGGCAGTGCCGCTGGTCTTCATGGACAAGTCTGCCATGTGAAGGCTGAGTGTGAGACTGGGCATCACGAGAACTGGTGTCAGGTCCCATGGTCCCCCAAGGCTGTTTCCTCAGCTCTAAGCACGAGGGGGTTGAATTGTTTCACAAGATGGCAGAGAGGTGGACTATGGGAGTGAGGTGCATAATACTCTCTTGGGCATGGCCCACCTATCCCTTTGGGGAGGGGGATGGCGGTGGTATGCAAGAACATAGAAATTGGGAAGGTGGGGGGGTGAGAGGGGAGGGTTCCCTCTGGTTCTGGGAGCACTGTAGAGTCCTGACTCCTGGGGCCACCCTAGGTGAGGGGAGTAGGGGGTATTGAAAGGACTGACCCTCGGTCACTCAGCCGAGAAGGTGCAGGTCCAGGGCGTACTTCCTTCTCCCTCTACCTGGACTCGGGCTTCAAGCAGGTGGCAGATTCACCATTAACCTGCCTGTGGGGCCCAGCAGGGAAGTCACAGCACCATGTGTGCGGAGGCCAGAGGACAGGGGTTGGTCCTGTGACATCAGATCCGAGGCCTTCCCATTGTGGGCGAGGCTGTGGAGAAGGGTAGAGAAGCCCCGAAGGTCCTTATGCTCCTTCTCTCCTTTCTCAGGACTGGACAGACTATGACGAAAAAGCCCAGGAATCGGTGGGAATCTACGAGGTCACTCATCAATTTGTGAAATGCTGAAAGAAACTGCCCCTTGGCCCCAGATGACCGCCATGCACAGGTTGGCCTCTGGCTGGGCCTGGCCTGTCATTGTAGCTCCCCTGGTCACACCAATAAAGGCTCGTATCCCTCAAGCCTGCATGATTCTGCAGCCCAGGGAGGGGCTGAGGGAGAGGGGGGCAGGGGGCTGCCTTGCTGTCCTACTCAGCTCTTCGTCCTCCAGAGTTCACTTGGGCATCTGCAGGTCTGGTTGGCTGGGGGAGGGGGTGGGAGTGGGGTTGAAAACAGATGCCCAGAAGGCCTCCATTTAGTGGCTGTGGGGATTTAGTGGGCTGTGTACCAGGTGGTCAGGTGCTGAAAGGGACCTCACAGGTCATTGTATCCATCTGAGGCACCTGAAGCCCAGAGGCCATGACTTGTCCTGGGTCACAAAAGTAGTGAATGTTGGTGCCAGGGCCCTTATACCCCCCCACACACACACATCAGAGAACAAAGGCCAGCCACTTCCCAGGCAGTCAGGCAGATGAGTCAACTGTTAGCTGGAGGCCTGGGGCAGAGGGGCAGCCCAGGTCAGGAAGGGGCCCTGGTTCCTTAGGACACAGACCCAGGTTGGAGGCCCTGAACGTTGAGCAGATGGCCTTGGGCGGTTGTTCTAATGACCAGCAGGCATCTTAGCAGCCCCATTGTGAGCAGGCAGCTGGGATCTGTGCTCTGGGGAGAAGGGGAGGCCCCTGGACAAAGTGGTTCACGGCAGAAGTGATGCCAGCCGTGCTCAGGCTGAACAGAAGACAGCAACGTCCCATTGCAAGGAGGATCATCCAGACGAAGCTAGTTCACCAGCCCTCAGCACCAAGCGAGACTCAGGAGAGACAAAGGTACCGAAGAGCCCACTGAGTCCAACCCCCTCATTTCACAAGTGAGGAAACAGGCCCAGAGATGTTAAATGACCTGCCCAGCATTGTGTGACTAGTGTCTCAGGTGGAATTTAAGCCCAGGTCTTCCTGACTCCCGAGTCTGCCCGCCATCCCCTCTACCACACTGCCTCCCGTGATGGATACAGACTGAGGAAAATTGAGACCATGAAGAGGCTGGTGACATGGGAGAATGCGTTGCAGAAGAAACTACAGTGGGGTTCAGGCATCGTGAGAGGTGGAGACCAGGAAGGCGTGACTGTCTCTGCCTCAGCTCCAGCTCTAAGCCTCGAGCTCTCTCCCTGGGGACTTTGCCTTTCCTGCTGCAGACTGAAACTTTCTTCCCATCTCTTTGCCTCTTCTGTCCCTCTACCTTTGCTAAGAAGTTCCAGAGAACAGTGGCCCCTGTCAGGTGGCCCGTTGTAGGTGCTAAAGAGATGCTGAAGCAGAGAGATTCAAGAATAGACACAAGTTATGTGCTATGACCACGAATATAAAGGGAGGAGGACTGGCTTGGGGCTCGGGAGGCCTGAGTTCTTGTCTTGGTCTGGCCAGGGACTCACTGTCTGGCCCCAGGTAAATCCCTCCTGTTGTCTGGGCCTGTCTTCCTCTGCACATGGAAGGGTGGGCCTGGCAGGCTATAAAGCCCCTTCCAGCTCTTAACATTCTGCCTAGAAGAGATGGCCAGTTGGAGAGCAGACTTCAAGTCTCTGACACTGATCGGGCTGCTAAGTCACCTCATCTTTCTGAGCCCTGGTTCCCTCAGTCACATGGTGAGAATAACCACAACTCGCTAACGCCTTATAGATTATACAGAAAGTACTTTGTCCATTTTCTAATTCTGGAATTCAGTAGAGGGGCAGCCTGGGCCTCTGCCACCCCCGCCTGGGGTCTGGGGTCAAGCGGGGCCTGTCATTTCTCACTGCCCTCAGAGAAGTCTGGATGCACCTGGGTGGTTGATCAGCATTGGGAGAGGGAGTCTCTTCCCTGGGATTTCCCTATACTGATGGAATCACAGGTCCAGGCAAATAATAAGGGTTCCGTTAGTAAAAGACAAATGCCCTTGACATGCCAGCCTGTCTTGAGTGAGAAAAGTAGCCAATACAGTTACTGATTTCAAGAGAAGAGTGTTTATTACAAGAGAATCGATTTCCAACAGCCAGCGGGTCACCCCTGACACAGACCACACGGGTTCCTCAACAAGAGTCTGAGATGGTTTTCTGGAGCTTCCCTAACCTATGTGGCCCGTGCCATGCTAACCAGGTAGAAGCCAGCGGCCTCCTCCAGGACAGACGCTGTGTCTCCTCCATCCAGCTCAAATCCTACCCCCAAAGAAGCTCCCAGAAGTCACAGTTCACTCTCTAACTTGTACAATCCACTCCACTTTAAATAACTCATTAATTTTGTCAGATTGATGATTTTAAAGATAAAACATGACCATTTCAGTTACTTGGGCATTTCATTTTTTTGGGGTGGGGGGGCAGGGCAATTGGGGTTAAGTGACTTGCCCAAGGTCACACAGCTAGTACGTGTCAAGTGCCTGAGACCGGATTTGAACCCAGGTCCTCCTGACTCCAAGACCGGTGCTCTACCCACTGTGCCACCTAGCTGCCCCCATTTCATGATTCTAAGGCTCACAGGACACTCCCAACCCCTTCTTGCTCCCACAGTTATCACTAGAGAGGTGCTTTGTGCCTCCCTTAACTTTTGACAGGCCGACCTTCTAAAACATCAAAAATATCTCCCAAGGCCTTGTTCACACACTGGAGGAACTCTGTGACGTTGCGGGCCGGGTAGGAGGAGACGTTGCAGCCGATCCAGTCATCGTGGACCCCGTAGCCAATGCCAAAGCCGTCGGGGACGACGGGCGCGAAGCCCCCGATGTTCACAGCAGGGCTGCTCAGGGTGCTGGTGGACAAGATGTTGTGATTGATCTGCCCATAGGCCGGGTCCTGGTAGAACTCGGGCAGTTTGTGACCTTCAGCCGCTGCCAGGTATCTCAAGGCAAACAGGTGTCTGTCAAATCCCTGGCCTGCGGGACAGAAGGCAAACAGTGACTGATGCATCTACCCCCAATTCTCCAGTAAAAACTCCAGTCTATAATTCAGCCTCTGCCCTAGCCTAAAAAGGGGCTTGAAGCAATCAGTAACAGGAGGGAACCTGTTGAGAGGCCTTCAGAGCCCATGCAGACCCATTGCAACCCAGTCGTGCCAACTCCAGCCCATCTCCAGCAATGGGGAGCTCCTGCAGCAGAGGCCATCCATTCCTTTGTTGGACAGTTCCAGCACCGAGTCCTTTTTCGGCCAGCTCACTTCCCTCTCCCTCCCAGGGCAGGACGAGTCTCATAATGGGAGACACTTACCCATCGCGGCCTCCTTTGTCAGCTGGTTGTGGTACTTGGAGCACTGGGCCATCATCTCTTTGAGTTGGTCTGTGCTGTTCTGGGAAAGCCCCCTGACAAATGCCTCTGAACACTTCTTGGTGAACACGGAAGCCGGCCGGACGGTCTCGGTGCGGCCATGTTTGAATGCCGCTGTGCTACAGGACTCATAAGTGGCCACCGTTTGCCCATACTGCCGGAGGAAGGCCATCTGGAAGGAGAGCTGAGCCACTGCATCGGGACTGAGCTTGTGCTTCTTCAAGAATTCTTTGCCTCCTCTCTGAAACTGGATGAAGTCTATAGTAAGGGTCTGCATGGTGGAGTCAAACTTCTTTTTGGCTCCGGCAATTCCAGCTTTTAAGGTATCGTTCAATCTGAAATTGAGTTTCTGCACAGCCCTTGATGAGTCGACAGGTGCAGGCTGAGCCTGGGGTGTGACGGCAGGGGTCTGGGTGCTGTCTTTAAACACATCATTGAAGACTCTAAGCACAGCAACGCCATCACCCCAAGAGTGCTCAAAGTTGATGGCTGCATTCCCATCTTTGGCTACGATGAGGTTGAAGGATTTGTCAAACCATCGGTTCACACCGTCTCCATGCAGCATGGTATGGGACAAATGGACCAGGTCTGTGACGGGGAAGTCATCTAGACACAGACAGAACACTGCCGAGTCCACTTTACCGAGTGCTTCCTCGTTCCCGTTATTCAGCAGCTCCTGCCTCAACCCAGCCCAGGTGTCTCGGTTTTCAGTGGCCAGATACGCCAGAGGAAACTCGGGAGTGGGGCTGTTGTCAGAGAGAATGTACTTCAGGTGAGCATGGACTTCGGCTGCTTTGAGGACGTTCCCATCTTGATCCAAGACATCAAAAACATAAAAATTCCCATTCCTCAGCACTAGTAAATGCTTCTCCTTTTCATTGGTAAAAAGCTCATCTCGACCAGGCTTGGGCAGCCGAGTTGAATTGAAAAGTCTAAAATACTGTGACATATCCAAGGGGTAGGCGTTGACCATATAAGCGCCATACCAAGCCAGGGATGAAGGCACAAGGCGGATAATTCTCTTAAAGGCATCCGTGTTGCTTTTGGCAGGGTTGAGGTGGAACACCTCTGGCTCGAGGAGGCCAGCCCGGAGACTCTTCATAAACCGCATGACTGACACAGTTAAGTTAGTTGCTCGTGTGAGTTGGTCATTATAATCGGGCTTTGGGTCAGGGTTGAAAGATATAAATGGATTAAAATTCAGAACAATGGAGTCTCGGGCAGATAGGTACATGTCAAACCAGGGACCTAAGAAGATATTTAAGGCGATAAGTCACAAGCACAAAAGCTTCATTCTAGAAAACACACGTTTACGAAGCATCCACTATGTGCAGAAAATGGTGCTTAGTAGTGGGAAAAAGGATCCCTGCTGTCATGGAGAAGGGAAACAAACAAAATTATCATAGAGAGGTCCCAAGACCTGCCAAGCATGCGAGGATCTACCACTGAGAAAGCTTCCCTGAGTGCTGGCAGGCAGTCTGCTTGCTCTGTGGGCTCAGAACCGTCCAACAGCCAGTAATCAGCTGTCCGACAGCACACACTTTGGGAGGAAACCAATCAGTTTCTTTCCTGCACATGGCAAGCCCTAATGTGCAGAGGTGACTGAAAAAGTCCCTGTGGGTCCTGGATGAGAACAAATCCAAATGCTATGACTCTAAAGTCAATTTAAGCAAACCTCATATGTGAACAATCCTTATAAAGTATGCCACATAATGGCACTTTTGTTTTATAAGGTCCAGATGGGAGTTCCATAGACAATTTGTAAGGGTTTATAAATTATTAACCAGCTAAAATAATGAAGTCAAGGGATGAACTGCTGGTGTCAGAATAATTGTTGGAGACCAAATAGGAATGGAAGGGAAGCATGTCTGCAGTGATAGAAAATTAGGGAAATCATGTTTGACCAAAGCAGCCTCCTGTAGGGTACCCCCATGGTGCATCCTGGTGGGGTGGTTCCTGGGGTATCAGAAAACCATGACTGGCACACATGCCTGACAGGTCAAGGACAAGGCCCGGTGATGGACTGTGGGTCTGCTTTCTGAGGACCAGCCAAGCCACGTGAAGAGGCTCTGCACCAGAGTGGCCACAAGCAAGATGTATGGGCTTTGCCTATGGCATTTCAACCAGAGGCAGCTCAGTGGTACAGTGGTTAGAGTATTGGGTCTGGAGTCAGGAAGACTCATATTTCTGGCTTCAAATCCGGCCCCTGATGCTTACTAGCTATATGACCCTAGGCAAGTCATTTAACCCTGTTTGCCTCAATTTCCTCACTTGTAAAATGAGGTGGAAAAGAAAATGGCAAACCACTCTGGCATCTTTGCCAAGAAAACCCCAAATGGGGTCACAGAGTCGGACACAACTGAAAACGAATACACAATTCAACCAGTAGAGGGACTGTGATCTACGTCAGTTAAGAAAGATCAATCCTGACAAAAGCCCAGATCTGAAAAACCGAAGAATTTTCTATTGCCCGACAAGGCACATCTGTGTAAAGTGTCAGCTGGATTCAGAAATCAACATGGCTTCAGAAACTAACTTGCACTCCTCACATCACTGCACTGAGTATTACTGCGGAAGACAGACTTGTCCTCCTGAGAGAAGGTGCCTCTCTGGTATGCTAGGAGGCTGGCACCAAAAGGAGTCTGTGTTCTAGTCTCTGTCACTTTCTGGGTGACCTGAACAAAGTTTCCTCCCTTCTCTGGGCTCCAGTTTTCCTATCTATAAAATGAGGCATGGGTCAGGGGGATGAATAAGTTTCTGTCCCACTCTTAAAAACAAAAAATTTTCAGAAGAGAAATAGCTGCTGTCCCTGGTGGGCAATGGGGCACTCCCCCATCCCAGGGTAACCTAAGCCCATTCCAATGCAGTGGGATTGCAGTGCAGAGGCCAGCAAAACCTGCCCAGTGCCCCACTGGGAGCCTGTGAGAACAGGACTTTGGGGTATAATGCTGCTGTGTGATCATCCTGAGTCACAGCTGGTGAGCCAGGTTTCTGGGTGGCCCTAGGGCTGCTGAGGGAAGGGCCAGCCTGTCTATGGTCCTGCTGGGAGATCTCTGTCTTCCTCAGTGTGAAAAGAAGATTAGGAAGCTGAATAGTCAGAATCCCGACTCTGACACCGACTCACTGTGTAACCCTAGGCAGGTCATTGTCCTCACCTGACCTCAGTCTTTCCATCTGTAAGATGAGAAAATAATAAACTTTGTATTTCACGGGTCCATTGTGAACAAAGTGCGGCACTCTAGGAATGAGAACTAGAGATCCTTGACCGTTGACTGGAACCCAGCCAAGGTGCCATTTCTTGGCAGTTTTGTTCCCGTCTTTCTTCAGTCCCTCCTGCCCTCCCCTGTCCGCCAAAGCCAGGATTCCTGTCCCACCCTTATCCTCACATGCCCACTAAAGGCTCCAGGAGCAGGACGTAGGGAACATGGCCACTTAAAGGGGTCCTGAGTGTGACCTGTGTGTAGGCTGATGATGACCCCTGACCTTCAGTGCCTAACTGCCCACGGGCTGGATGCCAGGGACTGAATTAAAACAGAAGAAGCTGCAGGTCAGCCACATGAGGGATAACATGGATGCTTTTCTAACATTTGACC